>JBAMBO010004043.1:0-91251 GCA_037044535.1 Lordiphosa magnipectinata
TCATAACTTATAAACCTAGAGCCCGCTAAAAAGTTCTATGATCAATACTCGGCTCAAACGCATCAATTGAGTTTGGTAGAGTTGCCTTGTGATGGTTGATGACCTTGCCACCGTAAATATTCGGCGTATGGCCCGGGCCGCCCTGTATGATTTTTTGCGCTTGGAGCATGTTCCCCGTTAGCTTCTTGCAGCATTTGATGGCCTAGCTGCATTTTTATTCAAATGAAATCAGAAAAGTATACTTTCCCGCAAATTGTGTTTTGTTGGCACAAAAGTTGTTATATTCGGAGCACACAAAAGCTATTTCAAAATGGCTTCAACATGAAGATATAAAATTTTTCGCCATTTCTTAAAAATCCAGTTAAAGCTTTTTTGTACAGGTAATAGAAAATTTCCTCAAAGTGTTTCTTAGTTAGCTGAGTTTTGCAGTAATGACGAGACGTATTTTGTCAACCATACTCTTTTCTAGTCTCTTGAGTTTAGTCGGCTTATAGGGCCCTTAGTGATCTAAGTCCTTATTTTACCCGTTTCGACTTAATCAGACAGGATGTGGAATTAGAAATAACTCGATACGAGTCTTAACCAAATTCAATTACAGTTCTTTCTTTGGATGTTGAAATGGGTAAACCAAAAAATGAATTTTCTTAAAGAAGATGAGTTTAATGTCATTTTTGTACCAAACCTTTTTTCGGATCATGAGCTCATTGATTTTTTAGGTTTAGTAATTGGTCCAGCTTAAAAGGCCCAAATACCTAAACCAAAACGAGTCCAAGAGGTGCTGTTGTGAACCGGTTTTGCGACTGTGGACTTAATACTTGTTGATAATTATTTTAAGAAATCTATCTTAGTTATTATTCAACCTAAAAGTACTTAAGCTCTGAAAGAAATTAAATAAGTTCAAAGTCTACATTCAAGCTGGTAACATTTTTGAACTTTCGTATTTTCGTTCTCCCTTACAAAGTACTTGATTTTTTTAGAGATTAGAGATTTTTACGCATCAAAGCATTGAAATGTCAATGTCAATTAATTTTGTTTTTAATAGACCAAACGGCAAGCCCAGCTTCTCTGCACTCTTTGGGCTCGTGTGCTTTATTATTTAAGCCAAGGATGCAAGCCGTGCTCGTAAACCAAACCGGAAGCCGAACCAGCATATTTTTGATAATGTTGACCCAAATCGCAGAAACTTGCTGCGGTTCAACAATGCTGAGGCTAGAAGTTTGTAACTTGCGGAAACAACTATACGAAGAGCCTTGCGTCATTCTAACGAAGTAAAGTTTTTCTAACTACCTTTTAGAGGACAGCCATAAGTCGGCTAACTGTCTGTATTTCCACATCTGCAATTGTCTCTTTTCTACACAGAGAAAACGAGATTGGCTTCACGGCGCGAGTAGAAACGTCAATCCTAAACGAAACGTATTTCCACCTGATAAATTGTACACGCATAATGTAGAATTTAGGAAGTTACACGTAGAAAAGTTAACTGCTGCGTGGGCAAAGGCAAAGTCTACACGACATTAGAAAATCAGCTTATTTCCAAATATCTTCTACATTTTTCTTGCAGCAATCTGAATACCACACGAACGCTTTAAGTTTTCTTCATTAACGTTTGAATATTGAAATAAGCGTCAAATGTAGTTCAAAAACAATACTGAATTCTTATATTTTTTATTTAGATATCTGCATTCCACACGAGGCATGTAGGTTTTCTACATAAACGTTAAGAATTACAAATGCTGAATGCTTAATGTAGTAGTGTGAGCAAATTTCAATTCCCCGTTTTAAATTAAGCGAGCAATGAATTCGATCTTGAGAATTGCAAGCAAGCAATTATTGGTATAAGATTATAGGCAGATTCAGTACAAGTTATATCTTAGATGACATCGTTCCAATCGTGTTCTGCCCAAGGGCATCGAGCTAAAATCGCCATGTAGAATTTCAACACGTTCTGACCGAGATTTTCCACCTATAACGTTTATGTAGCTTTTCTAAATACCTCGTTTCCTCTTCTCATGTCAACATTTGGCATGTAGCTTTTCTACATGCCGCATGTAGAAATGAGAAATGTAAGCGCGGCATGTAGAAAAATTACATGCGACATGTTGAAATGAAAAAATTAAACGTAGCATGTAGAAAAGCTACACTAAAGTAATGGGTTTTAAGTCCCGGTCATAACGTGTAGGATTCCTACTTTTCTTCATATTTTTTTCTCTGTGTATTTTGTCTGTGTCTGCCTCACTCTGTCATATGAGTATTAGAATAAACGATGCCTTGTGAGAATTCGTTTCACTTATTCTTAAGCGAAAGAAGGCAAGCAATCTCACTTACTCATGTGACCAGTATTAAAATGTTTCACTGATTCTATAATTAAATTTCCTTAATATTGTTATCCATTTCCATCATCCGACACAGTGTGTGTGTATCGTTTGACTACATGTAAAAGTAATTAGTTTCTAATTCAATATTATGACACCTAATCAGGGACAGCATCATACAAGTGAACGCCAGAACAATGCCTCATTGTTTACTCCTGCTGCCCCTCCTTCAACATAGCTACACATATTTGTGTCTGTGGTCATGCTTACTTGCTGACCACCGACGGAACACCATTAATGTGTGGTAGTTGCACGGTTTCTGGTTATGTGCCTTAACGGCTTGTTGCACAAATTAGCTTGCCTCATTGGCACAGGAACTTCCCGACAGCATTTGCTAATCTATTTTCCAACTGCATAAATACATTACACAATTAGCAAAGTCAACAAACGAATTTGCTGCTTAATCAACTGTGAAATTTATGACGGTGATGTATCTGCTTATTTAACTAATCCTGCATTTTCAATTTGAGCTTCTTGATAGTCACGTAGCATTGCGGGGAAACAAACTTTTGACCTGTTAAACGCATAAAAATGACAAAAATGCTACGTGACTCATTAAGTAGAGGCAAAAGTTGGTCAGTCGAGGTAAACAGGACGAGGATGAGGGCAAAGTCAAAACGGACAACGCAATTAGAGTGGTTAGTGAAACCAAAGCTCAGAATGTGAGCATGGCACATGTATGTTTAAGCAATGAGTGCGTGTTGAAACTATGGGAAATCTTTAAAAACTAAACCATACTCTGTTAAGAGATATAAGCATGGTGTAACAATACATGAAGGGGTTTATTCGGGAAGAGCATTCTATTTAGTTACCATTTGAATTGGAATATTTTATTATTTTGAAGCAAGCCGACTTCAATCTACCTATTTTGACACGTGGAATACGGCAAGGATTAAAGCTGTTGATAAAAATCGATGCTGCGACTTTTCTAAGAAAATCCAATAAGGCTTACAATTTGCTATAAGTGCCTTATCACAAGATAGCAAGATGAAAAAACGAAATCAGTTCATCAACTGCTTTGTTGCTTCAATTCTTGGAATCTTGTTTAAAGATCTCGTTGATTTTGCAAGAGTTTTAGTCTGACTAAAAGTTTAATTTCTAGAAAACTGTAGCGAGAGAAATATTTGAGGCGTCAATATACTTCTGAAGAAGCTTTCTGAATACATAGACACAGCTGGCTGGTTTATTAAAGTTTCCTAAATTCTAAGCAAGCAACAGTTGGAAACCCAATTGACAATCCACATACACATAGTAGGTCGAGTTATTGTTGTAATACTCAGTGTCTACCATTTTAAGTACACGAAGTTCTCTTTTATGAGGAGTATGCAAGAAAATTCACTCACACATTTTAGTTTGTAGCTTTACGCACACCATTAAAGGGATGCTCATCTCTGTTCTATGGCTTCTGGAACACGACAGAAAAATCTCGCAATTAAATATTTTCATTGACAGTTTTCGGTTTCAAATTTACATGATCCTAACAGTTTTCAATTCAAGAGCGTTTTTTAGGCTCGAAATTATTAGTTTAAACACCGGTTGGGATTTGATAAGATAAACCTAAGAAATTTTACAGGCATGCTCCCATTTTCGCATGCAAAAATTTTGCGATTTTGAGTCCAAATTTGGTGAAAACGAGAAGGCCAAGCTAACTGTCAGAGTTTATAAACGCTCACATAAAAATCAAAAAATTTTTGTAACTAAAACCCATTTTCCGACAGATAATCAGCGGATTTCGACCAAATTTCGCGAATCTTTTTGAATACATATCAAATTAACAATCGCCGATTTTAAGAAAGATAAAATTTGAAACAAAAAAGTTTTCTTTATTTAGACTCATTTTCCGACCGATCGGTCCTATGGCAGCCTTAAGATATAGTCATCCGATTTCGACCAAATTTTGCGAATATTTAGAATTCGTAATCAGTGAGCTTAAGGACGCTAACATTAAAAAGAAGAAAAAATTTCTTACAACAGAACCATTTTCGACCTATCGGTCCTATGGCCACCATAAGATATAGTCACCCGATGTCGATCAACTTTTTCAAATTTGTTTGAAAGCGTTTAATATTATGAATCACCGACCTTAAGAACGATCTACTTGAAAACAAAAAAGTTTTTCTCACTAAGACCTATTTTCCGACCGATCGGTCCTATGGCAGCTGTAAGATATAGTCATCCGATCTTGACCAAAGCTTGCAAATCTGTTTGAAAGGATATAATATTAATAATGGACGAGTTTTAGGACGCTAACATTGAAAAAAAAAACAGTTTTTCTCAGTAAGACCCATTTTCCGACCTATGGTTCCTATGACAACTATAAGATATACTCATCCGATCTTGACGAAAATTTGCAAATCTGTTGTAAAGCATATAATATTAATAATGACCGAGTTTCAGTACGCTAACATTGAAAACAAAAAAGTTCTTCTCACTAAGACCCATTTTTTGATCGATCTATAAGATATAGCTTTAAGATATAGTCATCCGATCCGGTCGGTTCCGACATATTAGCAGCGTGCAGAAGAAAAAAGAAAAAATAGCTTTAAAACTGAGAGACTAGTTTGCGTAGAAACAGACGGACAGACAGACGGACAAAGCTCAATCGACTCAGCCCTGATCAGGATTATATATAGTTTATGGGGTCGGAAATGAATATTTCTATGCGTTGCAAGCTTCTGGTCAAAATTATAATACCCTTTGCAAGGGTATAAAAACCGGCTTGAAATCGTAAAAGCTTTGCGAAAGTGAAAATGGAAGCATGTCTGATAATATTGCCGAATAGTTAATTCCCAGTGGCCGCAGCTTCGAAAAAACTGTCAAAATCGAAGCTGCGAAATATTTTATTCATAGGAAATACCTAGGCTTAGTGGTCACTCAATAGTCCCAGAATTCAAGAACCAGCGCTGCTTTCATTGGGGTAACCATCTAACTCGAAGATGGTTATCGCTTCTAAGTCCTTTTGGCAACACTTTGCAACCATGCTAGGCAGTAGTAGCTGATATCTGTTTTTGAAGCTGCGAGTTTGGCGTGCTTTTTGCAGCTTCGACAATGATGCGAACAGTGTGAAAAGGCGACTTGTATTGTATGTATGTGTGTTATGGTTCTCCAACCACATAAAGTATATATATTCTTGATCAGCATGACGATCTGAGTTGATATAGGCATGTCCGTCTGTTTCCGACATTTGTCGGAATCGGATGACTATATCATAAAGCTGCCATAGGAACGATCGGACGAAAAACTAGTTTAAGTGAGGGAAAACTTTTTTGTTTTCAACGCAAAACGTCGCCTTGTATTTAAAAGTTTTCTATGCTTTTTCATAATTCCATCAAGTTTAATGAAAATCGGACTGCTATAGAAAAGATAGGTCCGAATAAAAATCTTAATTAGAAAAACTTTTTTGTTTTCAATGTTATCGCTTCCAAAACTTGATATTTATTAATATTATATACTTCCACATATTTCTAATAAGTTTGATACAAATCGGATGACTATATCATTAGCTGCCATGGGAACGATCGGTCGCAAAAGTAGTTTTATGTTTTCAATGCCAGCGTCCTTATACTTTTTGGCCTGTTTGATTAAGCTGCCATACTGGCCAGCCGAATGGCCAAAGTAGTAGCGCCACCTATTGTTCAGTTTGGGAAATCCCTCGGCTAAAATTGTTCAAGTGAAAATAAATTTTTTTGAATGAAAATTTACTACTGTGGCAAAAAATACCGGGAATGTGTTTATAAAATAAAAACTTTTATTTCCCCCTCATCCCCGTCAAAGAAGTCCCGCTGATGCAATACACAATACCAATTTTCAAAGTCTACCGGAAGAGGTAGCCTTCAATTCTTTCTTCGTTTATGTTTCTATCTCTTCTATCGATTCAAAACGGTGTTCACTTAGTGCTCTCTTGAGTTAAACGAAGAGCCAGAAGTCACATGGTGCTGTCAGGCGAATACTGAGATTGCGGAACGATATGGGTCGAGCTTTTGGCGAAATGATCACGAATTACAAGTGAGTTTCTGGCACCTATCGATATTTCACTTTTCTGAGACCCAAGTGGTCATTTAAAATGGCTTTCACTGATCCTTTCGATATTCCAATAGGGTCAGTAAGGTCTCGGACTGTCAATCGATGATTTTGGAGCACCAATTCTTTGATTTTGTTCACGTATAGCTCATCCGTTGTTGCCTGGTCTTCAACGCTTTCTCGACCCTCTTTGAACATTTTTTAGCACTCATAAACTCTTGTTTACGACAGAGCTTGCTCACCGAAGGGCCTTCCGCAACACTTTCTACACAAAATTTAATGGAACTGCGTGGTTGAAGAATTTCAGAAAAATTCAAAAAGAACGCGCATCTCAAACACTAATGAATATTTTAACGTGTAATTTTGCACAGATGTCAGTCACAGAAAACAAAAACAACATATAAACTTCGGCTATTTTTTTAGTCGATTGCGATTCGTCCTTGGATCAAGATGTACAAGAAAAAGAAAAAGAGAAGAGAAATTTTTTGTGAAAACTAAGAGAGTTTTGCACTACATTGACTAAACGTAAAAGCTTGTTTTTTTTCTGTAAGAACTAGATGATATAAATTTAATGTAATCGTTCTTACCAAATTCTAGAACTAAACGGGATAAATTCAGGAGGCTTTGTTCTGCCTTGTTTGAAAGTAGCTTATGAAAATAAGTGCTTAATGTGTTCGCATCACGCACCCATTTCTAGTCAGCTCATCCCTTTTGCATATCAGGACTTTTGCCTAGATTGCTCATATATTTCCATTTCGTGCACATAAAAACAAACAGAAAAGAAATTACAGAAAGGCCAAACCCCAGCCAATTGCAAATGCAAATTTAATTTGGGAGTCATAAAATTTCACCCAAAACGTACAGACGACTATTAAACTCGCCCAATACTCCAACCCCCCAAAATGAAAGACCCAGAAATCCGAGCTGTTGATGTACCGGCTGCTGCCATTATTCGACTACAAAACGTGATCACTGCAAAGGCAAATGGCCGCTGCTGTTGCATGCATGGCTGCTGCCCCGCCAAACCGGAAATGCAATTTGTAATTTGTGCAGCGATTTGTGGCAATTAATTGCAATTCGCCTGGCTGCGTGTACGACTCCTGTTGCTTCCGCCGACACTGACGTCTCTTCCTTCGCCTTCAACGTGCGCGCCAGACCGCAAGACACGGAAACCTCAATAATTTTTTGCGACTTTGCTGCTTGTTGGCGGCACAGAATTTATTGCATTTAATTTTTGCAATTTTTTAGTCATTTTTTTTATGTGAAAAAGAAAAACAACAAATCTTGGCAGCCTTTGCTCAATTTTTGCATGGCGTATCTAAGTGATTTGTGCTTAACAATAATTTTGTGTTTTTTGTTAAATTTTTGATGATAATTTGCGCCGAAATCAAACAGCTGCAAAATTTGCTGCTTGAGAAAGTGTGGCTGTACCAGAGATATATGTGGAAATTTCTTTATCTGCATGTGTGATGTATATACAGAAATGCCAAGATTTATAATATTTGTGCGACCATATAAACAATTTGTTAAGACGCACACAATGAAATGGCATTTTACATAAATAATATACATTTAGGTTTGCGTTGTTTTCCAAAAAAAAAAAAAACAAAAAGAAAAACAAATGTGTTGATAATGGCGTGGGAAAGATTTTGGGAAATTTTGCGTTTGAGCTTGGCTATATTATTTAATATTTGTTGAATTGAAGCAGAATTCTTATGTGATTTATGCATTAAATGTGGATAAAAACTTGAAATTTTAAAATTTGCTAACTATTAGCAAGTAATAAAGCTTTCGTTAACAAAATGTTAATCTGGTTTACCAACTTCAGCTGCTTTTTCTGTGTTCAGTTGTTATTCTACTCTGTACCAAAGGTACATAGAGTATATTAAGTATATAACAGCCAGAAAGAATTATCTCTGAACCTATAAAGAATATATATTCTTGATCAGCATCAACAGCCGAGTCGATATAGCCGTCTGTCCGTATGAACGAAGAGATCTCAGAGATGGTATGAAATAGATGTTTGACATGTATGGGACATATACTTCTTATACTTGCAGGCAGATCAAGTTTATTGTCAACTTTTGCCAAGCCCCTTCCCGCCCCCGAAATTTGGAAAAAATGTTATAATTTCCACAGATTTGTAGATAGACCTTATAGAGATATTTAGTAATCAAGATTATTTATCGGTTAGCCGAAGAAATGACAAAAATCGGATGAACGATACTCAAGTTATGACCAAAAGTCAGTTTCAGTGGTTACAGTAGTGGCGCCATCTACTGGTCAGTTTTGAAAATCAAGTAGTGGCGCCATCTGTTGGTCAAGTTATGAACAAAAGAAAGTTGCAGCGCTGCTACTGCAGTGCACAGAGTATATTACAGTTGTCCTTGATCGACTTTAGTTTAGTTTAATTGTTTAGTTTATCTCAAGCTGACATTGCCATTTGGATTTTCTAAGCTTCAATTGGTTAATTTGGGCAAACAGTTCCGAAGCGGTTTCCAGTCAATTTTCCTGATTCTTGGTATTCACTTTCTAGTTGGCTTTCAGCAAAGAGAAGGTCTTAAAGGCCCACTAAGTGCCCATTGCAAATTCAGTCTTGTGGCATACAAAGCAAGATTTTCATACATTGCTGTTTAGTCAAAGTTGAAATAACATTTAAAACAACAAGATTTCATCTGCTTCTTCTCTCAATTTCAATAACAAAGTTGTAATTTTTTTATTTATTGCTTACTCACTCACCTCAGTTATTTTCATGGTTCTCTTGACGGTCTTGCGGGTCACCTCGGTGGTTTCCTCCACCACATCGCCATCTTCATCAATTGTTTCGGTTATCATTTTCTCCGTTTCTCCGGGTATCACCTCCTCCGTTCGCTCGGTGACAACGCTGGTCTTGCTCTCGGCATCCGGAGCTACTTCCTTTTCAACTTGGGCCTCATCGCCACCACCAAAAACATCCTCAATGTCCGACATGGTTATGTTTTTCTCTTCGTTTTTCCTTTATTTTTGGTACTGATCTTGTTTGCTGGTCTGTTCACGTTATTTTGAAGCAACTTTCACTTTTGGTTCGGCGCTTGCTCACTAAATTTCACAAAAACTATAGCGGCCCACCAACAACAAACTCACACAATAGAGAATTTCTCAGATTTTTTTCTTCGTGTTTTTTTTTAATATTTTTTGCCTGCAAAAAAATCAACCAAACATGAATATATTTTGCCTTGTTGGCAGCTGGGGGATTATTATATAAACAACAACTACAATTTCTGGTATTCTTTGCGTGTTTCTCTATGGGGAAAACTTATCACCGATCACTTGATTGATTGAAACTATCGTTTGGCTTGGCTTCTGTTGAGTATTTCTCGTGATGATCACCACTGCAACTGGCTGTGTTTGACACTGGGAGAGCGAGTGTGTGATCACCCACGACGAAGGTAGCCTCCACAACGAACACAACGAACGGCGAACAGTAAACAATAAACAACGGACAACGAACGACGTGACGAAACAGAATGAAATTACAATTAAATACGCATAATTTCAGTTTGTTTCATAAAATTCAATTCGATATACAATTAGCGGGACAAAAAACGCATGAGGCAAATTACACGATCACGAGTCTTCTGCTGTCTGTGGCGATCAACGTCTGCAGCTTTGGCTATGCCACCGGAACATACACACGTACATAGACCCTACTCTATTCATCTCCGGCGGAGAGGAATAGTTGGTGAGCAAGATGGCCTATATAGGCCATTAATAGCCTAGCCTCAAGTGCAAGCGAGCCAGCCATAGGCCGTTCACACACATATGTGCCTGTGCCGCTCTCCACGCCCGTGTATGTCTGCAGATGACGTCTGTGCTCAGTATTTTCTGAAAATTTTTGTTTGTTCAATTTCAATATTTTGGCTCGTTCGCCCCGCTAATTGTTCGTTCGACTACTGCGGAGGTTCGTTCCTTCTGCTAAAAGCTGAAAGCTGTTGCAATTAGTTAAGCTGCTGCCTGCAGTCGGATGCATGTCAAATTTGATATTTCGCCTGCCCATTCCACCCCAAAGGCTGAAAAAGAAGAACCATGTGCGTGGGTCTATTTTTGTGCATTCTCCCACTTGGCTGCAGCCAAACAATACGAAGAGGAAGAGAGCGGAAAAAAGTCCATTAATAATATAAGGGAGATGGCTCGACTACGGAATTACCGGTGAAAACTTTCACAAACTGTATAATGCTGAGTAGAACTGATCGTTTCAATCAATTTGTTACTCAGTTGTTCCGTTGCTCACTTACTTATTGCGCTTCTTGAGCAGTTAATCACAAACCCGCGCCACTGAACAATAAAGAGCACTTGAATAAGAGTATTTTTTCTTTTCATCATGAGTGAACCCACACAACCCTGAGTTACCCTATACATATATACTACATACACAGTTTGCAGCATAAAAACTGTGCTGGGCTAGAGCCCTGTCTGGCCATTTGGCCGGACGGCATTTGCGTTTTTCTTATGTTTTGTTGTTGGTTTTTCGCCTTGCATTTGGCCCAGCCATTTAAATTTACAGGGTGCCTCATGAACCACCAAAATAACATTTAGAATTCTACTTTGTGTTTTGTCTGCTTTTGATCGACTCAATGCATTAAATTGCCTTCATTCATAGATATAGATTTATCATCATCATCATCACGATGTGCGGACTTCCTGTATAAGCAAGTCCGTAAGATATATGAAAGACAAGTGCACGTCTTGTCCGCTTCGCTGTGTAAACAAAGCGCCAAATATACGCAAGACAAACTGTTCTAAAATTATTTCTCGAAAATGTCTTTTTGGCTGCCCAAAACGCAATGCAAACCAAAAGAAAAACCAACACGACATGAAACGAAACAAAATGCCTGTATATATCAAGAATATCTAGATACATGGGAGGAATATGTCACGATGAGCAGATGCAATTAGGAGGAGCAACTCTATAACCTATAGAAATGTAAAATATATGCGGTTTGGCACAATAACTTAAACATTGTAGTCCAAAAATCAAATGACATTAGAGCAGCCATTGAGAAGAGAGGAGTCACGCCAATGTTTCCTCGACTTTTTCCATATTTTGTATAAAACTGTTTAATCTAGCTTTTATTTTGTGGTTACACATACTAAGTCTCCTTGAAAAGTTACACAACTGAGCAACACGTCCAAGTGATAAAACTTTTAGATTTTTGAATATCGCCTGAAAAAGGAGCTACATTTTTGTATAAAAGGCTATGTACACAAGCACAATTTTCCTATATGGTCTGACGCCAACCCTCTAGAGGTTCATTAGGTACCCAATATCAAGTTGGTGCCGATTTGGGCCGGCAGCGGGGACTGATTCCACATCTGATAGAATCTGATGACAATCCAATTAGCCTGCTGCCTAAATTCTTTAAAATATTCATGAAAATGCTCCGCACCTTTTTCGAAGGACGCTGTGGGTTGAACACTTTTAGCAAGCTGAAGCTGCCAGTTAAGCCCAGACTACTAAGAGCTAGAGCTGGGCAAAACATCGATGTTTGAAAAAAGTGAAACATCGATGTCTTTACTTGTCTTTCATATCTTAAATCGTCTGCAAAGGAAGCGATGATTTTGCGAGAACATTTATTTAAATTTTTAATTTATATTACACCTAACTGTCCCGGCACGCTTTGATACGCCACCGTTAGTATTTAAAACAAGAAAGAAAGTCGGTCAAGCCCGACTGTAACATACTCTGTACCCTTAAAGTCGCAGCTCGCATTTGCTCACGAGTTATACGCGCTCACCTCTAAGTTTCACTCTCTCTCTCTCTCTCTCTCTCTCTCACTAAGATTGCCGTTCAATAGAATGCTGTGGTGATGGGTGGGGGGGTGGCGGGTGTTTACTGGCCTTTTTTGCTCATAACTTGAGTATCGTTTATCTGATCTTTATCATTCCTTCAGCAAATCGATAAATAATTTTGTTTTCAAGGTATCTCTAGAAAGTACGAACGATCTATCTTCAAAACTGTAGGAGATATGACGTTTTTTCCAAATTGTGGGGGCGGGAGGGGGCGTGTCAAAAATTGAAAATAAACTTGATCTGCCTGCAAGTATAAGAAATATATGCCCCATACATGTCAAACCTCTATCTCTTACCATCTCTGAGATCTCTTCGTTCATACGGACGGACAGACGGACAGACAGACAGACGGACAGACAGACAGACGGACAGACGGACATGGCTATATCGAATCGGCTGTTGATGCTGATCAAGAATATATATACTTTATAGGGTCGGAAACGATTCCTTCTCCCTGTTACATACTTTTGCACAAACTTAATATACTCTATGTACCTTCGGTACAGAGTATAATAAAAACCGAAGAAGTGAAGATTGTCATCTAAAAAATCTTCATGATAATCTAAACTCAATTCAAACTTTTGCAAATTTCTCGATTTTAAGGGCCTTTCGATCTTCACAATCTATCTATTCACATGTGTGCACTCATACGGAAATTGAAAAATTTGCGCCCCCCGTCTACTTTGCCCGTCTGTTATGGGTTAACCGTCTTTAAGTCAATCTAACCCCATGAATTTTGAGCTTTTCGAGATTTTTTGGACCGTTTAATGTACACCTTCTATTCAACCGAACATTGAACCGTCTTGATTACATTCTAACCTCATTATAAATTTTACAAATTTCTCGACTATCTGCCGACAGTTGTCAATTAAATCTTCCCAATTTCTTAAACTTTTCGTGTTTTTGAACCATTTGATTTACACCTCCTATTTACCCGTCTTCTTGACAATCTAAACTCATAATAACATATGGAAAATTTTACGATTATTTTGACCTACATTGGCCTACACTAAAATTTTCAAAATATCCGCGATTTTTTTTTTTCATTTGATTTACTTCTTCTTTTTGACCGTCTTTATGACAATCTAAACTCATACGATTTTTGCAAATTTCAAGATTTTTTGGACCGTTCTATGTACACTTAGCCCTCGCTTACCACGGACTCTTATAGCACGAACTCGGTCTTACACGGTTACATATTTGCTACCTTCCCCCTTTTAACACGCTGAAAACCTCGTTCTTACACGATTGCAAATATCGATATTTTTTTTTGCTGTCAATTGATGCGTTAGGGTGCTTGTAGAAAAAGGGGAATCCTACATTTGAGCTGTCAGACGTAAGAGTGTTCTAGTAGGTGACAAAATCTTGAGCTTTGCAAACCCGTAAATAGAAAATTAAAGATTACTTGGTAAGTAAAAAGGTAGTACAGCTTGATTAAATCAAAAAGTTAATAAATGAAATATATAAATTTCAGCTTAACAATGGCAGAAAGTAAGAACAGAGCTCCTTTAAAATTAAAGTCATTTCTATAGAAACAAAAATACAAATTCTAAACCGCTTAGACAATGGACAAACTGACACGGAAATTGCAAGAAGCCGTGACTTGAATTAGGCAACAGTTCGCAAATCAAATCAAATAAAAATGAAACTGAAATACGACCTGCAGGAAGGATTTGGTCATCTATATCTGCAAAATTTACCAGTAGAGCACCTATTTTGGAGAAAATGGAAAGAGCACTTAGCATTTGGATTGACGATAGCTACGAAAAAAAAGGATCCCTTTAAGCCAGCGGATCATTCAGGAAAAGGCACTCAGGATTTATGAACTGCTCAAGCAAAATGGAGAGCCCTCTTCCAGCATAGATTTCGTTGCTAGTAATGGATGGTTTGAGATATTTCAAAAACGGTTCTCCATTCATAGCATCAAATTTAAAAGCGAAGCGGCATCGCCCGATGATGGAGCTGCTACCACATAACCAGAAGAAATTCAGGAGTTTATTGAAGAAGAGGAATTCTTGCTTGACCAAGTATTCAATGCTGGAGAAACTGGACTTTGCTGGAAAAAAATGCCAAATCGATCTTTTTTATCACAGAATGAAAAAGTAGCTCCCGGCTTTAGAGCATAAAAAGATCGTTTCGACGACATGGCATTTGATGATGTGCAAGAGTTATTTGAAGATGAAGAAATAAATGACGAATCAATGCTTGAGATTGCTGTGAATGAAGCAAATAATTCGATATCAAATGACAGCAGCTCTGAAGAAACCGATCCGATTAGTTTAACGATAGAAAAGCTCCAAGAAGGACTAGCATATGCTAGCAGCTTCTAATCGTGCTTATTAAATTCAGATCCGGTCATCGAACGACGACTTAAGTTAAAGAGAGAGTTGGAAAAATTACTTTTACCTTGTAAGGAGTGCTGAAGTGGTGGCTTTAAAGCCACTAATCAATCGAAAATTACTGATTTTTTTGATAAGGAGCCACCAAAAAAGAAACATGTTGATATAAACAGAAACGTATGATCTTCTTACTTTTTAACATTTTGGAGTTTTAATCTTTTTAACCTGTTAATTATATGAAGTAACTTTTTTAATTAAATGCCAACTTTTAATTTTGAAAATGTGCATGTTATACATATGTTATTGAAGGCATATATGTATAATATATATGTGGCAAAGTGTACACCTTTTATTTGCGCTTATATTTACTTATCTTCACGTTAATCAAAACATATAAAATTTTTTCTACAACTCCTATTTGCCTGTCCATTAACCACTCTTTATGACAATTTCATACATGCATATATGAATTTTCCAAATTTCGAGATTTTGTAGAACGTTCGATCTACACAAAAAAAGTTACCAGGAACCCGAAACAATGCTTGATTTTGGGTTCCTTGACAGCAGAACAACGTTCATGCAAGTCAAATGTACCATTTCTACTCTCGCTTTAAAAATAAGCGATATTTTTGTATCCGCCATGCTATCAGGGTCCTATGTCTGCTTAATGTCCTTGTGCCACTTTGTCAGGCTACGTTAAAATAGGATTGCCTGGTGAGAGCTTCGATGATGGCCAGCAGTTTTGAGCATGGCTCAACAATCCACCTACTTTGGTTACACTAGTTTACAAGAAAAAAAAATATAAATGACCCATTGCTACTGAAACTATTTTTATACCCTTGTAGAGGGTATATTAAAATTGTCGAGATGTTTGTAAGGCATAGAAAGAAGCATCTCCGACCACATAAAGTATATTTATTCCGTCTGTTTCGAAGCTATTTCCTACGTCAGTTTGAAAGCTATCTTAACCAAACTGTGCACGAATTCTTTTGGTACAAATATGCTGCACATTGGTCGTAGCCGGCAGGATCGGATGACTATAGCAAATAGCTGTCATAGGAACCATCGGTGTTGTTTTATGTTGTTTTAGTGAGAAAAACTTTTTTGTCTTCAACGCAAACGTCTCCAAACCTCGTATTTATAAGTTTTCTATGATTTTGCATAATATCACCAAGTTTGATATTAGTACTATATATACAGAAATTGGGTGTAGAAAATGTATATAGGAGGCCTTGTAAAAATATGTACATTTGGCGGAATGTTTATATTTGTGTCAGTGGAATCAGGCTTCCAATTTATATAAAAAATCTACAAGCTACAAGGGTATATAAACTTCGGTCGAGCCGAAGTTAGCTTTCCTATATTTTTAAGTGTAGTTTGGATTGGGGATCTCAAAAATCAATTTCAAAAATTTTTTCATGGCAACGTTTTTTGAATATTTGTTTTTTCGTTAGGTGCACTTACATTTTCAACCATATCTCACTTTATAATCGTCAGATGGAGTCAAGCAAGTTATGAATTAAAGGGTAATGGAATTACCAATAATCGCTTAGAACATTGTTTTAAAATCGGATTATCGGATTCGGATAAAATCGAAAGTGGAAGAAAATTCATTTTTAATTTAAAATTATTATTATTATTTCGACTTAAGAATCACAATTCACAGAAATTCTATGAATATATATTGTAGCTGGATCAATTTAAGTGAAGGAACAATCAGTTGTATTTTAGTATTTTAAGTGCTTAGAAAATTTTTTTCCAATTTTTCTTCGGTTTTAGGTCAATATTAGAAGTGAATGAATAGCAAGATCAAAAAAAAATATTCCAGAACAGAACAAATTTCAAAAAATCTCAAAAATTCACTTTTTTCAGCATTGAATTGCTCACAGCTCCATTAATTGTTTATAGATTTTGTTCATCGATATCTTATTTTCTTCGTAGAAGAGCGGTTCTTAAGTAGAAAAATTTTAACAATTTTTGAAATTTTTAAATATTTCTTTGATATTTTTTTTATCATTTAGCATTCACCACATAGTGTTATGTGCGGTTATTGACAATTCAATTACATTTCGATTTATATCTTGCTTGACTCTACACAAATAGGCATTTTTAGCATGTTTAAAAGTTACAAATATTAATTTTTAATTTAAATGTATATTGTTTTTATTTTAATTTATTTATTAGTTTTAATCCATTTTGTCATTTTATCTGTTTTGTCGTGACGCAAGTTCCAGCCAAATCTGAAAGAATTGTGATTTGTGTTGCAACAAGTAGTTTGCGACTACCTTTAAGTACCGACTATCTGGCATTCTGAGGGCTTTTTTGATGTATTCAAAGTGAAGGCGCAGGTTATACGAAAAGAGTTCTTTATTTTACAACAGGACTTAGCGCGCGTTTAGAAACTGGTCAAAAAATTGTGACAAATTAAAAAAATGTCCTCGAAGGACCAATAAAAAATTCCAAGCATGTTGATTTTTACAATATACTGACAGGTAAGCAAAGAAGAGTTGTGCGAAAGAATTGTAGAAGTGTGAGTGATTGGATTGCTTTGTCTTGCGAAGAAGTTGTCCCTAGCCGATATCTATGAAGAAACCTCGACATTAGAGGGTAGAATTAGAGGCTGTTGCTGCAAGATGGCAAGAATACCTCAGTTGAATAAATATAAGTTATTTAATATTCGGTTTTAGGCAACGGGTTGTAATGCACAGGGGTTCGATCCCTCCATGCCACCCCGTCACATCTAATGAAAAAACTTTATTCTTTCTTAAAAAACTTTTCAACAACCGGTCATCTTCAACAGCAATTGTTGCAATCTTTCAAGTAACGGATCTCCTGAGCCTGGGATTTGCTTCCTAACATCACGAATGGGTCCCTTTAGGCACTTTATGGGAGGTAGTCTTAGCAGAACTTAAGGCTTTGTAGAAGTCTGCGTAATAATTATGTCTGCAGTTTCCGTTCTTTAAGTAGTGACGTCGATAGAGGTTGAATTACTGTTTCAGTACACGTTCGGTACTGCTTCTCGTGGCAAAAGAAAGCCAAAGTCGCGAAGTCGTATATTTTAATAACCAAATAGGCCCCATCCTATTTTAACTGATTTCAGAAGTGATTGAGCACTGAGCCGAACCTAACTAAGGGCATAGTCCTGAGGATTTTGATGAACTCTGTGTATATATAGAAACGGGCAAAAATAAATAAAACTTTTGCTAAATATAATTAGAATTAGAGGCAGCTGCTGACTTGGACAAAGACCACTGAAGATGGACCCGGGAGATTCTTGAAAAAGTTGTGCAGTCCACCAGCCTCCTTTGTGGTGTTGTGTGTTCCTGTTTAAAGCTATGTGCAAAAATAACATGACTTCGAGCCAGTTAAAACTACTTCTTCTTCTTTATTGGCCAGATGTTGCATCACAACCGCTTGACGGTCTTGGCCTCTGCATTGAATGCCTTCCACTCGCTTCTGCATTGTGCGAGCTGGCACCAGTTGTTCACACCAAGGTTGGAAATGTCTTTCCGCAATTGATCATCCCATCTTAGTGGTGGGCGACCCCTCCTGCCTTGTAATCCAAAGTCAGCCGCCTTCGCTTTGTACGTCTTTTTTACTGGAGCTTCTTCATCCATCCGGATTACAAGTCCTAGCCAGCGCAGCCGCTGTTGCTTTATGCGCTTGCCTAGACTGATGTCCTTATAAAGCTCATACAGTTCGTGATTCATTCGAATGCGGTATCCATCGCCAACTTTTAAAGGTCCATATATCCTCCGAAGAATTTTTCGCTCAAACACGCCAATCGCCTCCTCATCCGCTGCTGTCATTGTCCATGCTTCTGCGCTGTATTGCAGGACTGGGATGATGAGCGACTTGTATAGCGCTATTTTTGTTCTTCGAGAAAAGGCTCTGCTCTTGAACTCCCTACTGAGCCCGTAGTAGCATCGGTTTCCAAGAGTAATTCTTGGTCCCGAGGTGGACAAAATCCCCTACTACCTCAAAGTTGTACTCTCCCATAGTAACAAATTGTCCAAGACGCGTAGACTTCTTGTTCGTGGATACTAGGTACTTCGTTTTGTCCTCGATTACCGCTAAACCCATCAGCTTAGACTGCTTCTCAATCTCTGAAAACGCCCAGCTTACCGCCCGTCCGTTTTTGCCGAGTCGAACGTACTTTGCTGGTATACCAAAGGTAGACACGGCGTCAAAGATCCTTGACCTTATCGGTGTCCAGTTAAAACTTACTAGTTCAAATATTAGTCGAAATCGGTAATTCAATCTAAGAAACTAATCTTACTTAACTTATCTTTGCCAGGGTTTTGTAATGTGCAATAAAGATTTGTGTTTTCTTCTAAGATCATTTGCCTTTCCCACATCCTCGGCTGGCCTTAATTTGATTCTTCGTTTAGTACTTCTTTACTGGTATACACACATGGTTAAAGTTTAAATTTAAATGTTACTGAATAAATTCTAAATTTGAGTGTACCTCAACCCTACCTCAATGCAATGTGCCTGACGAACTAATGTACGCAAATTACAGACAAGACACCACCAGCGCGTCAAAGGATAAAATATGATACAGGACACGCCCCCACAAAACACACACACACACACACAAACACTCGTGCATTCTGTTGACTTTTAAAGCACAAACATGATTAATAAGTAATTTCTTTGTCAACAACTGGACAGGGATGACGCCAGTGAAAATCTTCAATAAAAATACATGCTCACATAAATTATACGGCACAGAGAGAAGACAGTGACTTGGACGGAACTCTGAATGAAAGTGAACGAGTAATAAAACAAAAGCGACGACAGCCATATACTTTCCATATGGCAAAGGGAATGCGTGACCGCACTTCCTTTTGGCCATCTGCCTTCCCTCTCCTTGGCCTTGGCATCCTCTGTTTATTTCACAGTTGTAAATTGCACAAAGCAAATGAAGTACTTTTTATTATAAACCAACAAGATCCCCTCTCTACCCCGAATTTGACATCGAATGCGTCGTTGTCGTCGTCGTCGTTTGCCAAGTGTCGTTGACTCGGACTGACCTAGGAGGCATCTGTGGGCAGGAGCCAGGGAAATGCGACAGAGAAGTGGCTAGCCTTAATGCGTTTCATGTGAACGTTGTGTGTAAGTACAAAGATATTTCTCGGAAATGGAAAGTTTTGTTGTTGCCAATTGACACGATGCACAACCGAAAGCGATTCATTTTTTATCCACATAAGGAAAATTCATCACACTGACTTTTCTCCATTAATCGCATTGCCAAAGTATGTGTGTGTGTGAGTGGGTGAGAGGCAAAACGCCGTTCATTGACAAGTTCAGACTGCAAGTCCTCGGCAAATCGAGTCATTGGTTTATTCTGCTGGTCACTCAAACTGTTTGACTTGCGATTTTCCTTTCAGCTGAAGCGAAATGCAGTTAGCAGCAGAAGGCAATACAAATACACTTGTACATGACGACAGTGATGTCTACGTACTGTTACTTTCCGTGATTGCGAATCATTTGTGATTAACTGAATGAATAACGAGAAGGCTAAGCTAACTTCGTCTGTGCCGAAATTTTGGAATATCAGAGTTGAAGAACGCTAACATTAAAATCAAATATTTATACTCTGTACCAAAGGTACCAAAGGCACCACAGATCTCAAAGATGGTAAGAAATAGAGGTTTGACATGTATGGGACATATATTTCTTATACTTGCAGGCTGATCGAGTTTATTTTCAATTTTTGGGGGCGCGGCAATCCCGCCCCGCAAATTGGAAAAAACGTCATATCTCCTACAGTTTTGATGATAGATGGTTCGTACCTTATCTAGATATCTAGTAATCAAAAAAATCTTTATTGATTTGCTGAAGGAATTATACAGATCGGATGAACGATACTCAAGTTATGAACAAAAAACGGCCCTCCCCTCACCCATAACCACAACATTCCGTTCAAGGGCGGCAATCTTAGTGAGAGAGAGAGAGAGAGAGAAATTTAGAGAGCGCACCGCGTTGTGCGCTGTAAGTATCATTCATGCGATCTTTATCATTCCTTCGGCAGATCGATAAATAATCTAGAGTATTTAGACTAGTTATACCGCCAACAAGAATGGAAAATCTAAGAGAATGGATTTTATATAGCTTCATCACTGAAAACACATCCATTTTTATGCTCTGTACCAAAGGTTTGGGCAAAAGTATGTAACAGGGAGAAGAAATCATTTTCGAGCCTACACTCAGAGAAAAAATAGAGAATTTCACTCTTGAATCAAGAGCATTCGTACGGTAAGAGCGAAAATTCTTGATTCAAGAGCGAAATTTTTGATCCAAGAGTGAATTTTTGATCCCGACAATCTTGATTCAACAGTTTCAGTACTTGATCCAAGTACGAATAATTCTCCAAATAAACTTAAAAAGAGAATTTGGGGTGGGGTGTGAGAGACACAACCGACCCGACCCTTCCGACCGACGTGGTCCGTCTCCTTTCACTTAATTTGCTCGAATTCGATTTGGTTACCTGTTCCGGTTTTCACAATTCGATAGATTTACAAGACTCGAGTTCACATTGCTCGGAGTCGATGAATTCAAAAGTAAATTCGTTTTTTTACTTAACGGTGTCAAAATAATGGCTTAAAATTATTTTCGTAGCAATGTTTAGTGTATTTAAATACTGTCTGCAATCTCACATTCTTTTAAAATAAGTTTGTTATATAAAAATAAATAATTTTTATGAAAAGCTTTAATTTTTTTCTGTGCCAGCTAAATCGAATTTACATTTTTTGTTCAACCTGTTCCGGTTTTCACTTTTTTATGGAACGCTTGAAACATTCGAATAAGCTTCCATTAAAAATAAAATTGACATCTTACACAGCTTTTTTAAAATACTATTGACTTTTTTGACTTTTCCGTGTGTTTTTTTATGTTTGCAGCATATTCAGGTGAAAATTTAGTAAAGGGAACATTTTGGAAATGAAACATTCGATTTGCAAATGGAATGGAAATCGTTCGAGTACCAGAACAACTTAATAGCCTATTCACATTGGGCTACATCCAACATCCACCATCCATTGGCTGGATGTGCCGTAAGGTTTTGCCGTGCCCAAAATTTTCTCACCCATTTCAACATCCACTGTGGATGTTCCTATCTCACAATGTTCGATTACGTTTTCAGCCGATAAGATTTCAGATGCAACACTAAAAAATTGTCATTCACTGTGCTAAAATTGGTATTCATCTCGAATATGTAAACAATGATTGGCAAGATAAAAGAGGAAGAAAAATGTCGGAATCAGCAGCAGGTATGTTTATTAAATATATTTGTTTATATTTGTATAATTTCAACATTTTTATTCCTTGAAGACGGTAAAAAATCAAACACCAGCAGAGTGAAGTGGTCTGAGGCGATGGAGAACCATCTCATTGACCTGTGACAGGAAAATATTGCGGACTTGCATGGGGCCCGGAAGAACTCCCATGTCTACATGGAGATGGCCCAGTCCATGAAGAACGGCGAGATGGACATTTCGTGGTCGGATGTTCGAACGAAGGTTGACAGCTTGACCAAAAAGTACAAGTAAGTATTTTACTTGACTACGAATAATTTGCAAATATTCACTTGTAAATTTTACATTTTACAGAATACAAAACAAGAAAGAAAGTCGGTCAAGCCCGACTATAACATACTCTGTACCCTTAACGTCGCAGCTCGCATTTGCTCACGAGTTATACGCGCTCATCTTTAAGTTTCACTCTCTCTCTCTCTCTCTCTCTCTCTCACTAAGATTGCCGCTCAATAGAATGCTGTGGTGATGGGTTGGTGGGTGGTGGGTGTTTACTGGCCGTTTTTTGCTCATAACTTGAGTATCGTTTATCCGATCTTTATCATTCTTTCAGCAAATCGATAAATAATGTTTTCAAGGTATCTCTAGAAAGTACGAACGATCTATCTTCAAAACTGTAGGAGATATGACGTTTTTTCCAAATTGCGGGGGCGGGAGGGGGCGTGGCAAAAATTCAAAATAAACTTGATCTGCCTGCAAGTATAAGAAATATATGCCCCATACATGTCAAACCTCTATCTCTTACCATCTCTGAGATCTCTTCGTTCATACGGACGGACAGACGGACAGACGGACGGACGGACAGACGGACATGGCTATATCGAATCGGCTGTTGATGCTGATCAAGAATATATATACTTTATAGGGTCGGAAACGATTCCGTCTCCCTGTTACATACTTTTGCACAAACTTAATATACTCTATGTACCTTCGGTACAGAGTATAAAAATAAAGTGGGTCCAAGCCGAGGGGCGCCATCAACGTGGCTCCACTACGAAAAGCTGCACTCTTTCTTGGGGTGTTATCGCATCCATAATTATGGATGAGAGGCTTGAGGTGCAAAAGCACCAAAGGCACCTTCTTACGGGAGTCAAGAGAGTAGAATTGTTTTATGTAAGATATTATGCTAAAAATAGAATAAAAGAATAAAATAAAATGTTATGTTAATGTTTTTATTGGCTTCCGCTCACACAATAGTTTGCTATAGCACATCTGATCTGTTCTGCTGACGGGCTAAAATCTGCAGAAGTATTCACCCGATGCGGTTGTTCCATATTTTTTTACAATTTGTACACCTTTGCACAAGCATCAGCTGATTCCCAATGGATGGTGCATGTTGGATGTTGCCAGTGTGAATCGGTGTTTCACATCTTTCAAAAATCCCATTCGTTCCCCAAAGATGTGCTCAGTGTGAAAACCATATAAATCAAATCGTTCGATTTTGTTTGCATTTGAAATCGAAAAAATATGTGAAAACCGGAACAGGCCTGATAGACAATTGTATTTATCGGCCGTGTTCTGCAAACCTCTAACAACCCAAAAGGGTTGCTTTTGTCGGGGTTCCTGAAACCTCTTTTGTTTGCTTTCAAATGTTGCGAATTTTGAGGCGACATTTGGCTTATGTTTTACTAATAAAGAGATTTGAGTCAAATATAATAATGAGGAACAAAGCAAAAAAGGCTTAACTGATCAAATTGCTTTAATATTATTAAAGATTTGATGGGTTTTAAGTAATAAAAATGAATTTTAAAATATATTCCACCAAAACAATGCAAGAGTCTGAGGGCAGCAGAAAACAACAATAAGCAAATCTGCCAACTTATTCCAAATGTGACAATATCATTTTCAGAGCTTAATTTTCTTTTTAAAATTAAAAGTTTTTTCGCTTAAATGAAGTATAAATGTAACAAGATTATGTGTATAAATTAGCAGTTAATTAAAATATGATTTAAAAGGTTAATTCAATGAAGTATCGAATCAAACCTATCGATAAATTCTATCGGCGAGTATTTCAAACTACAAATGGAAGACAAGTTATTAGCAGTAAAATTTGTACATTTGTTGTTTTTGATCTTTAAAAATTTGAGAAAGTTCTTATGGGGGAAACATAGAACTCCGGAGGAGAAAACCAGTCGCATATCGTGGCAGAAAAGTAGCTTGCGTTTCATCAGAAATTTAAAGTGGATTGCATCATTTCTGAAACTTTTGTTACGATTATGTCTCCCTCGCCAACGGCCTTCTCCCAGCAATATCCAAACAATTAATGCAGCCACGGGCATTTTTGAATTTATATTTGTGCATTCCACTCACTTGTAAGCAACAGGGTTGTCAATACAAAACAGTTTTTTGGCGGCGTTCTCTCCAATTTGTTTCCGATAGAAGAGAGTACTAATGGCTTAAAAATAATTTATAATTTGGAACTCAGTGCATACCACAACCACTTGCAGCATTTGACCTAGAAACTACCAAATAAAATTTGAATCTTACATTAATTTAAATCATTTTGAAGCCTACAACAACTGACCCCAAAATATCTAGAGATTTCTGGAACACATCGGTGTATAAGTGCCAGCCTAAAAGTATGCAATTTTGTTTAGGAAAGATTTCCCAAGAAGAACTTTGTTTAAATCAAGGCTGCAAACCTAAAAAAATGTTGTGGGAAAATTTCCATGTGCTTGAACAAAAATTTACCAGTTGTTAAAGTTCGAACACTAAAGTTTCAAGGTTTTTGGGTTGAGGTTTTGCTTCGAACCTTGGTTCGGCTTACATTTGACCCAATTTAATAGGGCAGCGAAATATGACTTTTTCCAGTATATTGAAGGGTTTGTGGCTATTCTAGATGATTTTCGGGTGCTGAACACGAATCTGTTTTCGGAAATGGTGCACCGCGTCAAGATTTCTGGTAATTTGATCTTAAAGTTGACCCTATTTAGGCGCATTTCGTGAGGAATCCGTTGTTTTATTTTGACACATTTTGATATTATCGGAAAGAAGTTCACTTTAACTTTCAAAGAAACTATACCAAACAACTCCACGATTCTTTTAAGGGGCTAGGGGCAGTCTGAAATTTCAAGAAATCGATTTTTAGTTACTTTTTTATTCATTTTTGTAATGTTTACATATTCAAATACACATATAGAAACATTCAAGTCAATCCCTCAATTGTTTTCGAAGTTACACACTTATTTGTAAAGATGTATCAGGTGAATTTACAGTGCTGTTTAAACTTTGAACGCGTTTTTCTCAAAACTGTGTTTAAAACTAATAATAAGAAGCAGCCGAGACCGGTAAGCGGTTGTGATATTAAAAAGGCTCAACATTTTCGCATCAAAGTTTTGAAAACCAACGCAGACATTGTCGTTAACTTATTGCATTTTTATACTTTATACTTTACTTTACTTTAGTTATACTTTATTTTTTCATACTTCAGCAAAATATGTCAATAACGCTCACTTTTGCTTCACATACATTAATTTAATGTAGGTTCTATAATTGTTATCTCATTTCAACTTTTAATCAGAAATATCTTAGAATTTAAGCTTTCAACCTATTTGGTTGACTAAGGCTGGCGTAAAATTTCCCACAATTCCAGCCAAGCAGGAAGTCATCCACAGTCCAACTGACCACACAATCCGCTATTTGTCGCTCATCACTAACACACACTAACGCAGGGAATAAGCAATGTGGCTTGCAATTGCTAGGGCCAGGGATTAATCAGCAACAGAACGAGGTTGCAGCCCGGCTTTCACTCGCCGGGTCTATTTTTATTCACTGGTATCTGCTTCGCTTGTCTGCAGGCACATTGGATGAACATTCGTACATTGTGCTACTGCTACTGGCCGGTAAACACAAATGGAATAGTAGCTTTGCTCCTTTTCCTAATTAAAACGTTTCATTTCGATTTGGTACTGCAGAGCAGTTCAATTTGTTGACGTCACACGCACAACGAACTTGGGACTGGAGTGTGAGGGTGTGCGTGCCAACTCCGACTCCGTCAGATTCATTTGCGATTCTATGCCTGCCTTGGGCTAGGCGAACGGTTTCGTCCTCTCTCCGATTTTGTTTCCATATGCCCATTATCATGATTTATGGATGGAAATCATTTTTCGGCCATTGCGGCTTGTGGACGCTGTGGTTGTTCTGGCTTTTTCGAAAGCTGCCTGCGAGTATGCAACAGTTTTCAATGTCTATTTCGCTTTGCGATGGGGAAACTTTTTTTTGCCTTCACACTCGGCTGGCTATTTTAATTTGAAAAGCGATGCTCTTCTTTCGGCCAGATGGATTTTGATGAGGCTCTGTCGTTAAATTAATCATCTTTACCAAATGAGCAAAGTTTGACAGGAGCTCAACAAGTTGCCCTTTAATTGCGCTAGAAAAAATTTTAGTCTAAGACCAAAAGCTGTTACAGGGAAGCTTCGGGAATGTGTAAAGCTTAGAAAGTGTACTGAAACAGCACAGTGCTTGGACAGCGCAACAGGCTTTAGACCAAGAAAGCTGTCCTGAAAGCAGCAAGTATTATAAAGGTACGGTTTTCAGTAGAGGGAGGGAAAAAGTGGTGGATTTTTATTTTGAAAGCTACCCGATTTGCTCAATACCTCGAGAGATGTAGAAAAACTATTTTGTAACATGCAACCTTTTTATAAACTTATAAAAAAAAGGTGTGAGTGCCGTTAACACTCACGAGGCTTTGATGTGAAACATGATGCTAAATTTAAGGGCTTAATTTCAAAATCCCAAGCTCTCTCAATGGTATATAAATCAGCATGGCAATCTTTCAAAAGAAGAAAACTTACAGGGAGTAGAAAAACCAAAAACAAGATCACTTGCTGCTGTGGCATTTCTTTTTTTCTGTAACTCTTAATTATTGTGCTGCTCCATAGATAAATGAAAACAACAAATGTGGCAAAGGAATAACAGACGGAAATAATAATCTCTATCTTGAAGTAGCTTCCCACACTCTTCCCAGTCTGTTCCTACACTTTTCCCACACCCTTCCCACACACTTCCCACACTCTTCCCACACACTTCCCCACACTCTTCCCACACTGTTCCCGTACTTTTCCCACACACTTTGCATACTGTTCCCACACTGCTCCCCCACTCTTCCCACACTGTTACCACACTCTTCCCACACTCTGTTCCACACTCTACCCACACCCTTCCCATACTTTTCCCACACACTTCCCACACTCTTCCCGCACTGCTCCCTCACTGTTCCCATACTCTTCACACACTCTTCCCCCACTCTTCCCACACTGTTCCCACACTCTTCCCACACTCCTCCCATACTGTTCCCACACTCTTCCCACCCTCTTTCCATACTCTTTCCACACTCTACCCATACTGTTTCCACACTCCTACTGTTTACTCCTTCTTAAATCTTCCGTACCGAAATTAAAGAAGTTTTACATCAACAAGTAAGAAAGTCGGTCATTCCCGACTGTGATATACTCTGTACCTGCAGTAGCTGCTGAAAGCAGCACTGCTGCTGCGCTGCTGTAGCGAACATTTTTTGGGTATAAGTTGAGTATCGGTCATTCGAACTTTATCATTCCTTTGGCAAATCGATAAATAGTCTTGATTACTAAATATCTCTTCAAAGTACAAACCACCTATCTACCCGCGCTACTCGTCCGACTCAAATTTTTTACTTGCACAAGCAGAGAGCGGGTGTTGGTTGAATCACATCCAAAAAATTTTGTAACGCTCTTTGTATCTTTGTCTCTCTCTCTCAATTATCTCTCTCTCTCTTTTAAAATAACTACAACAACTTAATAGCGTTTACAGTTGCTTTTGCAAAGAAGAGAGAAGAGATCGAGAGCAATAAAAGTTATGTAAACCCGTGTTTTACTATTGTTTGTGATGTGTGTATGTGAGTGGCCATCGTAGACGAAATTAACATTTGAGGCCGGACAAAGGAGAAAAACCACATGTAGCTGAAAGATGAACTGACTGCAGAACCGAAAGCTTTGCTGACAACAGAATTTGATTTAGCATATGGGCGAAATGATGGAACAGTGTAACTTATACACTTCGTCATGATGAGTGTCCAGGCGTATTCTTCAACAATCAGCTATTACGTCACTTACACTAAGAAAAAATTAGAACGAATAATTTGAGTACGAACGCTCATGAAAAAAAAATTAGTCGCTCTTGAATTTTCAAGAATTTCGCTCTTGGAATCGAGATAAGTTCGTTCTAAGCGTTCTCAATTTTGTTTTTTATTTGCAAGGGGGGTGAGGCCAACTTAACTTTGAGAGATTAGCGTTGGAGTCGCTCTCGCAGAGAGTGAGGGCGCATGCGCAGTTGGTCGTTGAGAGAATGAGAGCGCAGAGAGTGAGACCGCAGAGAGTGAGAGCGCATGCGCAGTTTGTTGTTGTGCGATGCGTACGAAAGGCAACTGGGTTTATTTATAAGTGTGATTTCGTCGCGTCTTCAAGCTTACGAAAGTTAGCTGAGCTCGTTAAGCTGCCCGTCGCCTGTGTGTGTTTCAGTCTTTCGAGGTACCGTGTTCAAGTCCCAGAAAAGTAAGCAAAAAAAAAAATATATATCTATGTGGGGTTATCTTAAAATAAATCACAGTTTAAAACAAAGTTTGTTGGGTGGTGGTTGGGGTTGGTTTGGTTGATAATGGTGAGTGGGGAGGGGGGAGGGAGACGGACCACGTCGGTCGGGTCGGGTCGGTAGTGTCTCTCTACCACACCCCCCCACCCCAAATATTCTTTTGAATTTTTTTATTTTGAGAATTATTCGTTCTTGGATCAAGTACTGAAACTCTTGAATCAATAATTATTCATACTTGGATCAAGAGCTGAAACTCTTGAATCAGGAATGTCGGGATCACAAAGCTATCATAACACCTGCCTGGAGATATGGGATCCACGTATATGGATAAGTTAAGAGAATATTTACACAATCTAAATTAAGTTGCCAAATTTACACAAGGTGACAGAATATTTAGAAACAAAAAAAAGATTCGGCACACCTATAATTTTGAAGGTGCGCACTCATGTTGCTGACCTGAGCTTTTAGCTTATTCATTTTATTCTTGCTAGCAACATGGCGTTGCCTCGATGGGGAAATTTTTTATTTGCGGAAATTTAAGAGTCACAGAAAATTTACGCAAAGGAAAAAATAATATTTGTTCACTAGATTTTTACTGTTAGAGATACTTTGGGTGAATTTCATAATTTATATGGTCAATTACGAACGTATCCAAAAAACTTTTATAAGTACGCCAGAATGGATATGGAAACTTATATTTACAGTACGCGAAAATATTTTAAATAAAATGGGAGATCGCATTCAGAAGGAGGAAAGTTTTATTCATTCGCATCTATGTACATACATACATAATTTTGTGATAAAAGAGCATACACTGCTCGCCACTTGATTAGGACACCCTGTATGCTCTCTTTAAAACTGCTTGTAACTCGAAAACGAAATGGTAGAATAGCGGTATTTTTTGCATATTATCTTTGTGCAAGCATTCTTCGCTCTTTCTGGTATATTCCAAGTTTTGGAATAGAACCGTTATAAAGTTGTTTGCACTTTATGTGAGCATTCGAAAAAATTCAATGGAATTTTCGCGCCACTTGAATAGAACATGCATTTTATTTGGTCGGTATCGTTGACACGTGCACACAAATTTGGTTTTACTTAAACTTTTTGCTTTAATTGAAGTGTATATAAAACTAAAAAAAATTAAAATGGGGCGTGGCACTTCATTATCTGAGTCGGAGAAAGGAAAAATCCAAGCTTACAAGGATTCTGGCCTTTCTATTGCCAAAATAGCAAAAAAAAAAGTCGACAGGAGCCGTCACGCCATAACAAATTTTTTAAATATTGAGGCTAATTATGCTAAAAACATGAAGAGCCGCACCCACAGTGTGCTTACCATCGCGGACAAGCGACTTATATTAAGAGAAGCTTCCAATTCGCACGACTCTTTGGCCAAGATAAGGGAAACCACCATGAATGCGTTGTGCTATAATGGTATATTGAAAGAGGCCTTTCCACACTTCCAAACTCTTTTTGCAAATCTAAAATGGATTTATCAACATGATAATGCCCCTATACATACGGCCCGGATTGTTAAATCGTATATAGCGAGCCAAAACGTGGAGTTATTAAACTGGCCACCCTATTCACCGGACTTGAATATCATTGAGAATGTGTGGGGATGGCTAACACGTGAAGTATATGGATCAGGTCAGCAATATTCGAGCGTTCCCGAACTAATTGCAGCTATCAAATTAGCATGGGGCTCGATATCGTTGAATTATTTGGGAAAATTGTATGCATCCCTTCCAGGCCGAATGTGTGAGGTTTTGGAGAAAAAAGGAGGCTCAACACACTATTAAAAACTTTTTTTGGTTTAAAAACATGTTAGTAATTTCTTATTTAAGTAATTTTGTTATTTGAAAAGGATTGAAATATTCTTAAATAGTTTTTAGATAAAGTGTCCTATTCAAGTGGTGCAAAATGAAGACTCCAAAATTTGTTACTTATTGGTTAACAATGTTTTTTGTATACTTACAACTTTTGAATAATATTGTTATTTTCGTCTAATTACTACATTTAAATAAACTTTATAAGAAAACAAAAATTATTTTCCTAGATGGCTTGGTTTAGCAGCAATTAACTATAGAAAATCGACTTTAGAGGTGTCCTATTCAAGTGGCGAGCAGTGTATAACATTCTTGTAGCATTGACATTTTTTGACAATTCTATTGAAATAGTTTTAGGTTTTAATACAATTTCACTTAATAATGTTTCGTAGTCCATGACTGCTGTGTAAACAAGCATGCTTGTTCATTCAAACAAAGCTGAATTTACGTCTGAATTCAAATGTTCAATTAAGAGCATAGTGTGCGCACTTCCATGCAGGTTGTGTGTTGGTTTTTCGAAAGCTTAAAGCTCGGCCTAAATGTCTGCCGTCAGTTCATCTTTCAGCTGCATGTGTGCGCGACCCCTAACAAACGATCAAACAGACACTCATTCGCAATCATACCAAAAACAGAACGAGTGTGTATATGACTCGACAGCAAAAGTTCGAGTGTCAGATCGAGTATTGATGCAGTCAAGAACACAGGCACTCTTGCAGATCGTCTGGTACAGAGTATAAAAATGAATGAAAATTTATCTTTTAGGTCACATTCTGGCGGCTTACGTAAAAAATTCCATTTGTTTCCTCAATTCTGTACTTTTCATAACAACAAATTCGGGGATTTCAGTTCTCCAGCACTTAGTCATTCACTAGAAGGGGACAACCCCAAGTTAGCTTTTAACCAGTTTGCAACTCACCACTTGCCTTTGAACGCTTTCATAAGTTGGCGGCCAAAAGTTCTTTGAAAAGCTCGACGTGTACGCAAAGACTTGGAAGCTGTGTGGCATATTGCGAGAGCAAAGCTGCATGCAGCGCGCTTTTCTCACAAGCTCTCCCCAAATCGTAGTCGAGAGCCAGCTTCGTTGGCAGTTTGAATTTCGACGTGTTGGCAGTAACATCGTGAAGCGCTTGATTGGCCCAAAGTAATCATCTTCCACCTTACTTAAATATGTACATATATACATACCAGTACACAACACAGAGAGATAGAGAAACTGAGAAAGAGACTCAAGCTCTGGCTTTATCATTTGAGAATTTTAAGTTGATGTTTAGATTTGGAAAAGCGTACTAACAACAAGTGTTTAGTGCTGTGAAAGTGAAAGTGACACAGAATTTACAACAACTGAACAGAAATGGAATCAAAACAAACTCAAGAACCAGATATTTTAGTTGATTGTTAAGCCCTAAGCACTTGTATATAGTATACAAAATCTATATAATTTTTGGTTATTAATGGCACTAGCCAAGGTCAGCTTGGTGTTTTCGTTTTTATTTCCATACACTAACAATGCCTTGAACCTAGCTCATTTCAATTCCTGCAATGCCAATATACTAATCAGCAAATCCATCCCCTTCCCAGCCAATATACTAACCCAAATCAAACACATTGAGTTGCGGCTTAAATTGCTTAACATAAAACCAATAAATAAAATAAAGCCTAGCTGAATTCACTTATCATAAAGTCTAAACCTTGTGATTAGTTAATATAAATAAATAAATAAATAAATATAATAAAGACCTGTAAATAGTTCGCTATGATTGGCCATCAAGTTTTCAAGACTGTCTTTTACGTTGTGTTGTTTTGGGCCCCTGTTCAGTTATTTTATATGTTTTACACATATATCTATAATATGTGGATGAAGTTTATTATAAACAATTATTAGATAATTTACATACTTAATTTAATAACCAAATTAAAAGACTGCAAGTTTACTCTTAACTGTGAAAAATATTTTATGCTTGAATTTGTTTTAAATTTAATTATCCACCAAACACAAATGACTCCTCCGGATAGGACTGAGCTCTTGATTTATTTTTGTTTAACCATTTTTGTTAGTTTTGTTATGGTGTATGTGATTTTAAGAAGCTTACAGCGACTTTTACGCCACTGAATTGATTTTGAGTTTTTTGATTACAAAACCTGCAAGAACTTCAATGAACTGTTGATTACACTAACCGCACTTGTCTTATTTTTGGACTGCTTTTCCTCTTACTTATCAACCACACTTAATCACTTATTTCTATGCACCTAACTTATAATCAAATAAAAACTGAAAAATCGCCAAAAACCGATACTAAAATAAAAGCCAACTCATATGAACTGCTCTTAGTAATTCGCAACTCTTCGTCGCTAAACAACAATTGAAACTCCGCAGGAGACAAAAAACTAAGCCATGAGCGCTGTCGATGCCATAATCAATTATAAACGCAATCCCAACGAGGACTTTTATGCCCTGCTCCATTGCGATGAAAACTCGTCGGTAAGTAACGAAAGTTTTACTTGAGATGAAATAATTATGTATTCACGCCTTAACGCTTTTGGGCACGACCCTCAAACTTTAGCCCAAAAAATAATTAGTATCTAATCGAGTTGAGACCGCCACAACGTTTTAAGCCTCTCAATTTACCAAACAAAACATTAGCAACAATCACAGCAACGACAACAAAAATGAGAATTTTCCTACTGATTGACGACCTAGCCGGGATAAAGAAACAAAAACAAAGAGCGATATGAAAGATGAGTTTATGCGACAACACTTGATCGTGATAAAAATACAAATGTTAAGATCGTCAATTACTTTCCGCTTTATACTGACCAACTATGAGCCATCACGTCTGTCCCTTACGGCTTATTTAATTCCTTTAATGGTCGAAAAAAATGAAAATCAATTTCAATAAGAAAGTTTTCCTTTCACAATAATCAACCAACAAGATGATTTCATTACTTTATATACTACCCCTTGATTCGTTTTCACGAGTCTTCAACAAACGCTCCGAACACTCAGAAAATGATTTTTCTATATTTAAGAAAATCGCCCTAAAATCGAAAAATTTCTATTTTTAAGTAAAAATTTTCTGCATTTTAGAAAAGTTGCCATAAAAATCAATTTATTAGAAAAAACTTTCTAAAATTTAGAAAAATATATTTTTTGTATTTTGAGTGTATTCATTTTTTGCCTTTTTGAGCATAAACCCAAATTTTTTCCCCTTATTGAGTGACCCCGATTAAGAATTCAGAAGGAAAATAAAAAGTGGTTGTGAATAATATAAAAAGTAATAGTTTATCGCAATAGTCGATCTTAAATTTAGAAGATTTTTCTATGCAAAAAAAATCGCGGGGGTCATCCATGGATTCTTATTAAACGAATTTTGTAATATGCGGGTTTTGCACAAAAAATATATGTAGATGCTTTTCATCAATTGTCAAATAAATAATAAAAATAACAATATTTTAAAGACCTACCCCTTAAATTTAACTGCGTTACCATTTCCAGGTTCAATGATTATTGTTTGAGCGAATTGTGGTCAGATACTTTTAAATTCTACACCCGTAGTAGACCAAATGTGTAGCGCTCTCTTTTTTTCCCATATTTTACCTCACAAAATTTAACTCCATGAATCGCTTGCGGAAACGGAATCGAGATAAATATTCGAAATATTTCTCTCTGCCAAAATGTAGCAATTCGCCCTTTTAATCCCGCCAGATGCTTTTTATATTTTGTTTACCCTTCTTGAGAAGGTTCGGTCAAAGGGGTACGAAGCCGTGGAAAAGTTCAGTTTATTTACTTATCGAACTCAAAGTTCAAAGATTGGTTCATTAATTCGAAGATCGTTGAGACAATTTTCAGTACAAAATTTTACACATTTTTGTTGAGAAGATAAGGTATAGCTTACGAATCCATTAAAAACGATAGTCAATACCCGCATAAACTTTATTCATTAAAGTCGTCATTCATAAATTCTCTACAGCTAACAAAACTTTCTAGACTGTTAAATGAAGAGCTACTCTAAGAAAAAATCAATCTTAAACCAAGATTATAGTCTTGAAACGAGACGAAACGGTGTGTTGTTGGTTTTAGTTATTCTTCTTTCTGGAAAACTTATATTAATTGTAAATTATTAGTCCGCCGCTACTGGGACTTGAACTCAGTACACACACAGAAAACACACACATGGCACAGCCTCTTAGCTGACTTTACCATCAAGCGTCAACTGTTAAGCTCAACCAGTTGCAGTATAAGAGCAAAGATTTTTGTAGCCTGAGTTATTATACTGCAACTGGCTGCGCTTAACAATTGCCCCTCCGACGGCAAAATCGGCTAATCGGCCGTGCCAATGCATTGCAATGCTTCAATTATGTGTTATAGCCTATTTCCACTGGCTTCATTTCTTATCATTTTCATTTCTAAAAATGATGCTGTTTCCATTGACAAATCTTCATCATTTTGATATTCGCAATGCCACGTTGACAAAAACAGCTGAATGGTTTGATTTAAACAACAGGCGCCACTTTCAAACTCACGGGGAGTTTTTGCAATATTTACCCAAACAAAGACATACCCGGCAGGAGAGCAATTACCCTGGGCGAACGCATTGTTAACGCCCTGAAAAATCAGCAGAAAGCTAAATACACAACTTATTTTGACTAAATTATATTATAAACAAAATTGCGCCTTATTTTTAAATTCAAATCAATAGTTTATTGGTGATGACACTTTCTATTTCCAGAGAGTAACGAGTAGTGCCAGAGAGTAGCGAGTACTTTTTAAAAAAATACCAAATTCCTTCGTGGGGAATGCCATCATTTTTGAGAAATGAAGGAAATGAAGGGCAAAATGCAACAACAATTCGTATGGAAGAAATGATATCATTTTCTTCATTTCTTGTCATTTCAAGAAATGAAGCTTCATTTCTTTGGTGGATATAGGCTATTATTGAACGATGAGGTCGGGGCTCCAGTCCCAGGAGGGGTGGGGTCCCAGTCCCATTGGAAAGTGTTTTTAAGATTTCTAAGCTCATTTTGATCTTGTTTGAATAAGATTGCAAGGTTCTTGAAAACGAGATTTTCAATCTAGATTTAAGATTGATTTCACAAGGCAACCAAATTAGACTTTTTCCAGTATATTGAAGGGTTGGTCGTGATTCTAGATTACTTTCGTGCGCTGAACACGAATCTGTTTTCAGAAATGGTCCATCACGTCGAGATTTTTAGTAATTCGAGTTAAAGTTGCAATAAGAGCCTGTTTTGACTCTTTTCAGACGCGTTTTGTGGACAATTCATTGAAAAAAAAGATAGATAAGATATCTTTTTAGCATGAGAGTTCTTCATAAATCACAGTCCACCAAAGAAAATGTTTTTTGTAATTTTCTGAGAGAAGACCGGAATACTAGACTATAACCAAATATTTGACATAATTTTTCTAGAATTTGACTTCATTGCCTCATTGCTAAAATCTATCTACGCCACTGTTATAGCTTAAGCTTAGGGCTCAGACAAACTAGATCGATTCCTACTGGTGTCACTCCATATAAAAATGAGAGCTTAAGTTAAAGTCGGCTCTAACCGATTTCGAAATACCCGTAACTCATGGAAAGAAATGTTTAATAGCACAAGGCAACAAAATTTGACTTTTTCCAGTATATTGCAGGGTCGGTGGTGATTCTAGATGATTTCCGAATCCCAAATTACTAAAAATCTCGAGTAACGGCTATAAAAAGGGTGTCGGAAATCTTTCGTAATGTTTCGACAGGCCTCTTACGCTGGGTTGAACTCAAACAAATCAAAATTTCCGTTAACTTGACAAGCACAGGCGCTAACTTGACAGCCAGAAACAGCTGATACAATTCCGATGGGGTACGAGCAGAAAAAATAGTTTGTAATTTTTCGACACTTACCTGTCGGAATGTCAGCAACAAAAGTAGGACAAAAATTATCAATTGGCGTTAATTGAGACCATGACTTATGCATTCCATATATCCTCCAAATATTTCTGAATAATTAAAAAAAAAACCATTAACAAAGTTTGCTTCAACTTGACCCATTTTGCAACATTTTGCGATTAATACATGTATTAACTGATGCTAGTTGGCCGTATCATAAAACAAGAAAGAAAGTCGGTCAAGCCCGACTATAATATACCCAGTATTCCCAAAGATAGAATATATCTGATCAATTTAAGTTAAGAGCCACACAAAGTGGCACAGAAGCTCTAAAGTGTAAGAGGGGCTGCCCATCGCCGCTCGATTACACTGTGACACATGTATCAACTCAAAAAAGTTGATAGCGTCGAGATCAAAAAATTTTGAAAGGGTATGATGGTAGTATAAAAACCCTTGAACTTTTTCGCTTCAGAGTAGGATTTACGATTCCATACCTCGTAAACTATATTGAATTTTGCTTTTATATCTTTGGCAAAGCTGTTGCTCTAGGTTTGGCCTACAAAGCATTTCTTTGTAGCAAATCAAGAAAAATTACATCTTCATACTCAAAATTACAATAGTTTCTCAACAAAACCAAGTTTTTACCACTTTTTACAGTTTTTCAACTTCATCTTGAAACCCGTTACAAATTTGGAAAGATAATATAATACAAAGTTGTAACTTAGACCTAAATAATCAAACTGTTAGAACGAACCAACTTCATTTAATTACTCTTTCACAGAGTTGTAGGCCAACACGCATGTACAACTGTCATAAAAACTCGAAAAAAACGAATATTTTCGGTAAAAAAGTCAAAATACTAAACTTTTTGAATAAAATTTTTAAGTTATGTTTTTTTTTCTATTTTATTGATTTAATATAAAAAAATTGCAATTTTTGACTGTGTCAGCCTATTGCTACCAAAAATGGCAATTTTTCGAGTTTTGATTACAATTCCCGTAACTATATGAAGGACCAATCGAATGAAGTTGGTATGTTCCAACCGTTTGTTTATTTAAGTCTTAGCTACGTTTTTGTCCTGCATTGCTTAGTCAAATTCGTTACTGTTTTCAAGAGAAAGTTGAAAAACATTACAAATTGAGGGAAAACATGATGATTTTACGATATTTTTGTAATTTTGTGTATATAAATGTGACTTTTTTGACTTGCTACTTAAAAATGTTTTATAAGCCAAGCCAATCGCAACAACTTCCTCTAAGGGCCGATTTCACGTCTTCTACATAGAGCTATCTGTCACATAAACTTACGAATAGTAGAGTAAATTGTGAGGTTATCTGACACATAGCAGCTATTTGGAAGACCAGAAATCGGCCCTAAGACGTTAAAGCGAAATTCCAAATAGTTTACGAGATATGGAGTTGCAAGTCCCAATCCAGACCAAACCCAGCGAATGTTTTTGTACTACCATCATACCCTTTCAGAATTTTTTAGTCTGGACTCGATCAACTTTTTAGTGTTGCACAGTGTTATCATTCATCCGATCTTCACCATTCCGTTAACGGATACATAAATAACACTGATTACTAAATATGCGTAGAAGGTACGAATATTCTATCTGCAAGACTGTGAGAGATATGACGTTTTTTCCAAATTATTGATTGATAGGTTCGGACAGGTCGTATCGGCTTTTTATTGATATGAGAAGAAAAAAGAATACTGTGTCTCAGATCATATAATTTTTTTATAGCGAAATGAAATATATGAAATAGGCACCGATACCATTATGCGATGTAAAGTCGTATTTCGGTTGCAAAAGCAACAACATGTGTTCAGTACAGGACCCAAAAACTCCAGGTGGTGAAAATACTTATCTTATTTTTTAAGGCTTCCCGGAATTTGTATTTGAGCCATAGTCTACTTTAATGGAATGTTTGAGTTTTCAAATTTTTGGGGGAAAAAACAAGGTTTTTGGAAAGCATATTTTCGAGGTTCTTAACTATATGAAAGGTTAGGGAAAAAGCGTTTATGCTGTAGCTGATCTTGCGCTTGCAACTAACAGGCTCTTGCAGAGGGAAAAAACCGAAAACATTGGACTCAAGGTGAGCACAAACGTTACCAAAAACAGTGCATGAATACGGTTTATCTCATTTGTAGTACAATGTTCTCACTTTAAGAACGAAACCACTTAATTTGAAAAACAATTTGATTGATTTCGGATAAGGCTGTAAGCGGATTCTCACATTTTGGGGCTTTGGATTGGAAGGAAAGGGAGGCACTATATGCTGTTTGCTCCGACCATATTCCATAAGCTGTACGACAACTTTAACGACGCACTATACTCCACCCGACTTGGTTCATTTAAATCTTTTAGAAAAACAACAACGAAAAATTATTTCGCGCTTGACTGGAAATCGAACCCTGATTCTTTTGCACTTATCGAACAACGTATGGTATATCGTGCTAGCACACTGCGCCATTGCCTACTTTTTTAGCTAGACGTCTAAGCTGATACTTATATTCCTCTGAGTAGTGGCTACGTTGAGTTGAATTGTGCTCAATTCTAGCACATTTAGAACATTAGTGCTCAAAAATTTTGAGAAAGTTTTGTTAGAATTTTGAGTAGAAGGCAATGTATTTTCTGAACAGGATTTTTCCTCTACGTAGATACAGATAAAGAGACATCTGCTTTTGGTTTTCTACGGTTAAGGCGTCCCATGTTTAAATGCTACATGTTTCTTCCCACACCGATAACATCCAGTTGAAAAAGTAAACAAATTTTATTAAATGTCAAGAGCGATCAGCTCCGTGTCATGATTTTCAATTCTGAGCTCCGTCGCCACGCATAAACCATGCAAAATGCTTAAGCACACAATAAAAGAGCAAATGAAATCAAGTGCGAGTCGCTCGCTAGTTCGCTCGACTGCCACCGCCCTGAGTGTTGGCTTGGAGACGAGGCATTTGCTTTGAGAATTAGACTCAATTACGAGTTTGCAGTGGTTGTTATCGTTTTCAGACGGCTTAGATTGTTAGAATTGGCGAGTTGATTCGCATCAGCCAGGCTGCACTTGCAATGCGGTTTACCCGCACATTTATTGAGGCAATTTAAGTAGAAATTATTATTTGGCTTCGCGTATACAAAATAAATACTTTCATTTTCTTTCGGAGTTACAGGCATTATTTTACCTTAATTTGACTTGGTTGACTTGACTAAAGTATGGCAACTATTTTGTGACGGAAGTGCTGACACAAGAGCACTTTGAGTAAAATTAATTTGCTTAGACTATGTACGAAACCTTTATGCAAACACCAGCAATCGGTAACCAAAAATAACATTCATGTTAAATTATTACACGCCGAGCTTGAAGCAAATTCCAACATCAAACACATATTCCACTTGAGGCAAAGAGGAAGGCGTCCTTTGGCAATATAATCAAATTTATTGGCATGGAAAATATTTTGAGGCTCTTGCTATTTTTTACCTGCAAACATTGTGTGTTGTGCTGTGAAAGTTGGAAATTTTAAAAGCTGTCGATTGCATCAAGCTGAATATTCTATTGAATTAAGCACGAACCGAATATGAGGCTTTTATGGACCATGCAGGGTTGGTAATTGAAGCTTAGGGCCTAATATTTTTTTGGCAAGCACAGCCTAATTCGAATTATGGCTAGCTTATAACAGCTCAGACTTTTTTCTCAGTTAAATATTTGCTTTTCATTATCGAAGAATTAGTTGAAAGAAAATGTAAAACCTTTTGAAGCATTTACCAAATTTAAAGTAATTTAAGACGCTTGCATAAGTATGGTTGCAGGCAACTGACTTCACAGCTGAAACCAGTTGGAACTTCGGGGTTGGGCTCAGTAGTTTCGCTTCTTTGTGAAAGCAGGTCTTTTGAAATAAGGTTTTTAAGTTTGAGAAAAAGTAAGTAACAGGGAGAAGGAATCATTTCCGACTCTATAAAGTATATATATTCTTGATCAGCATCAACAGCCGAGTCGATATAGCCATGTCCGTCTGTCTGTCTGTTCGTCTATCCGTCCGTATGAACGCACAGATCTCAGAGATGGTAAGAGATAGAGGTTTGATATGTATGGGACATAAACTTTTGATACTTGCAGGCAGATCACGTTTAATTTCAATTCTTGCCACGCCCCCTGCCGCCCCTGAAATTTTGAAAAAACGCAATATCCCCCACAGTTTTGTAGATAGATAGTTTGTACTTTCTAGAGATATTTAGTAATCAAGATTATTTATCGATTTGCCGAAGGAATGACAAAGATCGGATAACCTATACGCAAGTTATGACCAAAAGTCTGTTCCAGTGGTTACTGTAGTGGCCCCGTCTATTTGTCAGCTAATGAAATGGTCACCGTAGTGGCGCCATCTATTATTCAGTTTCAAAAGAAAGTTCTCTGCCGCAGCGCGATAGCAGCGCTGCTACTGCAGGGTACAGATTATATTACAGTCGAGCTTAACCGACTTTTTTACTTGCTTATATTTACCAAACTAATGTTTATAATGCAAATGAATTCGGTGGTCATTAGTGTTGTGGAAAGGTTGTTCATTTCACTGAACAACCGGCTTGATACTAGAATTCCGACTTATTTTCACAGCGAACCGAAACTTAAACAGAGCCAGGTGTGACAAAATATTTTAACTTGAACCTGTTGCCAAACCAGGTTATGAGTTCCGTTCAACAAAAACTATTTCTTTAAACATTTGAAGTGCTGGATAGCGATATTTTGTTATCTAGTCTAAATAGTGTGACAGAGCTTTAAAATAGCCATGCAAGTACTTCAGTAATTCTGTACTGAATTTATCAGATCTGGTTCAGAGCTGAGAAGTAGGAATTACTCCAATTCATGACCAATTTCAGTACTACCCATGAAACAAACCCATAAGTTCGGTATTGAAATCATGCCTGAACAAAGCGGAGGTCATAAAGTAGTGGGCACCGTCTGTGTTAAATTCATGACTGAAATGCATATAATTGCATGATTTCAGTATCAGCGCTTCCAAATCAGGGCTGATTCAGTACTGAGCCATACTGAAAAGTAGTGTTAAAGTCGGTACCAACTAAGTTTTTAGATCCATGATTCAAGTTTTCAAAATAATTAATTTTTAATAGCAAAAAAGTTAAGCGGCATATTCGGGTGTATTCCAGAAATTTTTAATGATTTTGGTATAATCGCCTGCATTTCGAATTAAAACTGCTTTCCATTATTTGTGAAGTGGCACAAATATGACCGGCGACTAGATTAGATGACAAACGTTGAGCAATTTGAAACCGACTGCTCAAGGCCAAGTAGATTTAATGAGTACCGTTTTACCGACCTATGACCTATGTATAAGCCTACCTTATTCTTACCTTTTCACATTTAAAGTCCTTCTAGCTTAGTTCCAAATCAAATTGTTGGTTTGAAAATCTCAAGAGATTTCTGGAACACACCCGATTGTTAACATTTTTCATAGAATACTTTCAGAAGATGACAATTTAGAAAGTTTTCTCCGAAAACACACCTTTAATAACAACTTCAAACAAGTTTTTAAAAATATCGGATACTTTTCTATAAACTGAGAAAATTGTGGAAAAATCTTATTTCGGTAAGTAAGTGGCAGCAAAGGTTTGAGTTTGCGCATCGTTTCTGTAGATGCCCACCAAATGTAATCAAATCAGGCTCGAAGGACCAATGAATGTTAAACCAGTTCTTTGTGTTCGCCACTGCAGGTACACAGTATATTACAGCATATTTTGGAACCGAGCCCTGTTGGATTTCTGTTCGGTTCAGGTTCGTTTCGAATTTGTTAAAAATAATTGCAACGCGCAGATCTGTGGCATTCCCCTTATCCATTACAAATTACATATTGTTCTTAAATTAGTGCCTGTATTCTATTGTAAATTCTTAGTTAACTTATTTGAAGACTTCTTTAAATTTCACTTACATTAGTTTTCCTCTCGCTTTTCTCTAGAACATTCTCTTTTTTCCTGCCTTAACAAACTTTTAATTGCCTTGGTCAATTGCCCATTTAAAATAAATTTAAAACAAATAAAGCAAGTAAAAAGTAAGAATTAAATCTGTTTCTGCCTGCGTCACCAAGCTTATCCATGCTCTCACTGAATGGAACTGGATCAGCCAACTCCATTTAACAAATGAAAACATTCTCCACTCGGGTCAGTAATATTGTAAGTTTGACATTCAGCACGTACGGAATTAACTATTGCCCCGTAGGTCACACTGGGCAAAATAGTTAAGAGAGATTTCCATGAATATCCAATCGCTTTGGAACTTTCTATTCTCTCACAGTTAAGCTTTGAATCCAATTTCCAACTTCTGAATGCTTCTGAATGCATTTTGCCTTGCCTTTACCATTTTCTTTTTGCAAGTGCAAGCGACAGGCCATTCTTATGCAGATTAAAATTCAATTGTTCTCTTAGACAAAAGAATGCACTTTGCATTTGTGCAGTGAATGCAGCGAATTAGTGTTGGAGTTATTTCGATGCTCTTTGGGGCTCATTTTCAACTCCTATTTGCATTCTTCTAGCAAAGCATTGGCTGCAATTCAATTGTAATTGGCCATTTATTGAGCCAATTGAATATATAATAAGTCATGTGTGAAGTCAAATTAATGAGAATTGTTAGCTAATTGCCTGCAAAAGATAAGGAAATTCCATAACATTCTATACTATGTCAAACAAAAGCAGAGAAATGGTATTATATTTCCAATTGAAATGTCAGAGCCACAAAAGCAAAACACAACCCAAACCTGAAATACATTTTACAAAAAGGAATGCAAACAAAAGCAAGAGATTTCTGTTGACTAATTAAATGCGCGTGTGTGGGTGTGGAGTTTCAGGTGTGTCCTTGTCTGTGGCTTGTGGCCCTTGCCCACATCATTAGTTTTCGCTCGACATTGTCGACAAACATTCGTATGTGCTTTATTAATTGCGTCGAAACTAATTATACGCCCTGTTGCAGTTATCTGAGCTTAGCAAATTAAGCGTACGCGGAGCGTTGCGTATTTTATGCGTGAATGGAAAAAGACCGAACTAATTCCATTATAAAAGATGTGTAAAACCTTTATACCTTGTAATGCAACCTGAAACTTAAGCTTGAAGTAGAATTCCAATTAAAACGAAAAGGCCAAGCTAACTTCGTCTGTGCCGAAGATTTTAAACCCTTACAAATGCTGTTTTTGAAATGTCATAGTTTAAGAACGCTTCCATAAAAATCTAAAACTTTTCTAACTGAAACGGTTTCAGTGAAACCCTTTTTCCGACAAATTAATAATCGCCGAGTTTAAAAACGATAAAATTGAAAAAAAAAGTTTTTCTCACTAAGACTCATTTTCCGACCGATCGGTTCTATGGCAGCCTTAAGATATAGTCATCCGACTTAGACCAATTATTGCAAATCTATTTGAAAGCATATAAAAGTAGTAATTAGCGAATTCAGGGACGCTAACATTAAAAAGAATAAAAATTCTTACTCACACCCATTTCTGACCGATCGGTCCTCTGGCAACCATAAGATATAGTCACCCGAAGTCGATCAACTTTTTCAATTAAGTTTGAAAGCGTTTAATATTAAGAATCACCGACCTTAAGAACGATTTACTTGAAAACAAAAAAGTTTTTTCACTAAGACCCATTTTCCGACCGATCGATCCTATGGCAGCTATAAGAAATAGTCATCCGATTTTGACCAACATTTTCAAATCTGTTTGAAAGCACTTAATATAAATAATGGACGAGTTTGAGGACGCTAATATTGAAAACAAATAAGTTTTTCTCACTAAGACCCATTTTTCGACCGATAGTTCCTATGGCAGCTATTAGATATAGTCATTCGAGCCGGTCGGTTCCGACATATTAGCAGCGTGCAGTAAAAAGAAGACTCTGTGCAAAATTTTAGATGCACAGACGGACAGACGGACGGACAAAGCTCAATCGACTCAGCTCGTCGCCCTGATCAAGAATATATATGGTTGATGGGGTCGGAAATGAATATTTCTATGCGTTGCAAACTTCTGGGCAAAATGATAAGACCCTTTGTAAGGGTATACAAATTTTAGCTTACATTTTAAGGGGATAACAGTTGCAACATTCAAATTCAATTGAATATATTTATACCCTTGCAGAGCGTATATTCAAATTGTCCAGATGTTTTTAACGCATAGAAGGAAGCATCTCCGACAACATAAAGTATATATATTCTTGATCAGCATGACGAGCTGAGTTGATATAGCCGTGTCCGTCTGTTTCTATGCTATCTCCACCATCAGTTTTAAAGCTATCTTAACTTTGCACGAATTCTTTTGGTACAAATACGCTGCACATTTGTCGGAACCGGCTGGATTGGATGACTATAGCATATAGCTGCCATAGGAATGATGGGTCGAAAACTAGTTTTAGTGAAAAAAAAACTTTTTTGTTTTCAATGCAAACACCGCCAAATCTCGCATTTATCTGTTTTCTATGCTTTTACATAATTCCACCAAGTATGATGAAAATCGGACCATTATATAGTATAGCTACCATACAAAAGATAGATTTGAAAAAAGTCTTTGTAGGAAAAACTTTTTTGATTCCAATCCTATCGGTCATAAACTTGTTACTAATCAATATGATAAGCTACCATACAATTCTGCCAAGTTTGATCCAAATCGGATGACTATAGCGTACAGCTGCCGAAGGAACGATCGGTCGAAAAAGTAGTTCTAGTGAGGAAAAATTTTTCCTTTCAATGGTAGCGTCTTTATACTTTCCAGTTATGAATACTATCGGTTTCTACACAACTTTTGGGGAGTTTGGTCAAAATCGGATGAATATATGGATTAGATTTCTGGCTTAATAGGTGTAACTAGTTTTATTGAATACAACTAAACTGCTAACAATTACTGTATGATTGTAAAGCGCGATGCGGTCCCCAGCCGCGCGGAAGCGAAGCCGGCCAGAAACTGATTTGCTGACGCGTTAGGGCTAGAGATGGACAACCACGCTATCGCGTGTTTACGATGATTAGTGTGGTCAGGGCTGCCACATGGTCGAAGTTGTGGCGTCATCTGTTGCTGAGCTTGGGAAATCACTCAGCTAACATGTTGAGCGATATATTGAGAAATTATACCAGCTGCAAATGTATATAAACTTCGGCCGACCCGAAGTTAGCTTTCCGCTTTTTTAATAATTGTTTCAAATGGATTTTTAAATTAGTTAAGGTTTGTAACGCATGACCCACCTCAAAATCGATTTGATATCTTTAATTCTCGTTTAATGGAAAGATCAATCTAAATTCCTTTAAATATTTTCCTCGCTCCCAACGACTGACTTTACCTTAATCTTGTAGTTCAAACCAGAATCAGTTTCATTTTTCACTGACAAAATAAAAAAAAATCTTGCAGCAAGCAACTGTGTGACTTCTTCTTAAGAAAAAAGGTTACTTTTTTCCAAACGCCATGAAAACTATCTTTGTTTAGTGTAGCAAATTGAAATTGTGTCATATTTAACATTAAAAGTTTCATTTCTGTTCAACTCCGCTTATTGACATAAGACTTTTCGGCAAACAATAGCGAGAACAGCGAAGAAAAATGAATTGTATAGGTGAACTTATGCAGCCGGGAATGCGAAAGCGCCGCAACTACAGGCTGGGCTTTTGTGTGTGGCCAGCCGGCATGGGTACTGATACCCGACCCACTGGCTGCCTCCGCGTCCATTTATATTGTGCGCGAAAAGCCATTTTCATTTACAAGACAATAAACAAGCGGCTTTGTGCTGTCGAAAATACTGCAGCTTGGAATGTCAAAGGAGAATGCGGGTTTGGCCACCTGCCTGGGTTAAGAGTCAGGCCATCCGCGTGGATGGCAGCTGTCAGTTGGCAACTTGTTGCCGTTTTCCCACAGGCACTAAATTAATTTCAATTGTTCTTTAAAGTTTTGCGCTAATGTCAGAGCCAAGGCCAGGTCGAGGGAGAATTCATTTCAGCATGTCGCTCAAATAAACTTAGGAAAAGCATTTGGCCTTGACAAACTTTTCCTATTTCTGCCATGAATTTTTACTTAAGTGACACTTTCTTTTAAGTTGGCCAACTTAAACAGACACAGTCTCAAAACTGGAAAAAAAAAACAGAATCGGAAATTATTGTAAGTTTATCGGAATAGTCAGTGGTAGTTTTTGCTTTTGCACTCGTCGCTTAAGCGACTGCAGCAATTCTATTACTTTAAGTGGTTTTTGCTCTCTGAATTATTTCTAGAAGCCCGCCAATCTCTCACCATTCCAACAACCGCAAAGTCAATTCGGCGGGTTTGCATGTTGATATATTCTTTTTGTGATTGCTGTCGCAGTTCGAGGGTTCAGTTTTTCAACGATGCACAGTGGTGAGCTCTTACGGGAGAATTTGTACTGTAAAGAATATTTAATGTTTTAATGAAAGTGGCCTCTCCTCTAGATGGTTTTATTTTTTCAAATAAGAAAATTAAGGTAGCAAATAAGATTCATGCACAAGCACAACCAAAGAATTTTATTCATAATGAAATACAGGAGAAAAACCAGACAGAGTGCTGCAGTCGAGTGCCCCGACTGCAAAATTCCATGTACCAAGTATTGTGGTTCCCATGGCTTTGATTTCCTAAGTTAATATTGACTTCTTCTACTGAAAATATTTTCGTGTGGCTTCTAATTATTTTGAATTTATTGTTAAAGGGTCGGAGATGCTTCCATTTGACTGTTACAAACATTTGCACAACTTCATGATCCCCTTTTACCCATTTTTAAAGGTATAACAACGGATGAACATTTTTTTCTGTCTGATACAAGCACAAAAAATTGTTTGTCTTTCATACTAAGTTTACTACTAAAAAAAAGTATAATATTTTAAATCTGTTTAACATTTTAAAAACGTGTACCCACCGACTCCTTACCGAACCGGTGTTCTTTGATACATATATGCTAGGTCGCAAAATAAAACGATGGAATTTGGTGCCTTTCATCGACATGTTTTATAATGTAAAAAGATATTTGAGAAATTTTGGAAATGCGTAAACTCAAAAAAATAATCAATCCATACGGGATCAAATCAATCCCAATCGGTGATGAAAACAACGTAGTCCCGGATATTCTTGAACCGATCCGAAAAAGTATTGATCCTAAAAAAGGTTACAATTATCCGGGGTGATCTTAAAAAAGATTGAATTAAGCAAAAAATTCGAGCACAATTTAATCCCACAATGCTGGATCATTTTAAGCATTTTCGCGATTATTTTTGAGCTCGAACTTCTCTTCTTCCTTTCCTCCGCCATATTCCATATTCAATAGGACATCCTTATTTCAAAGAGACCACACCAGTTTTGGTTTATTTAAGACTTCTGAAAAACTAAGAAAAATAAAAACTTTTAGGGCTCAACTGGGATTCAAACCCACGACCATACGCACTGAACACGAATGGAATGGCATCTCAACGCACACTACCAACTCCATCGCTTGTTGCCGCATGTCAAAAATGATAATTAAATTTTGTCGCTCTCGCTCTCTTATTTATGAACTCGAAGGGGATTGGAGTAAGCACATTTGAAATGATACAAGTTCGAAAGCTCATTTCGTGCTTACTCCAAGATTAAAAAGATTCAAAATATATCGACTTTTTTTTCTGTGTATGGCAAATTACTGCACTTCTTTTACCAGGATCAGCCAGGTTAAAATAGCACGTTCTGAACCAAAAATTAAGTGAACCGAGCTTAACCAAAGCAGTCCAAATTTTCCAGCAGGTTTTGGTTTTTGCCCAGGAATTTGCAACGCATAGAAATATTCATTTCCGACCCCATAAGCTATACATATATTCTTGATCAGGGCGACGAGCTGAGTCGATTAAGCGTTGTCTGTCCGTCTGCCTGTCCGTCTGTCTGTATCTACGCACACTAGTCCCTCAGTTTTGTAGTTATCTAGCAGAAATTTTGCACAGAGTCTTCTTTTGAATGCACGCTGCTAATATGTCGGAACCGCCCGGATCGGATGACTACTTCTTGTAGCTGCCATAGGAACAATCGGTCGAAGAGTCAATTTTACAACTTTCCTAGTAGGCGTAGGAACTTTTCTAGTAAAATAAATGTATGATATGTAGCAGTCGAGTTTGAGCTACGAGACTGAAAGGAACTTATTTGTTTGTTTATTTATGTGCTTAAATTGTTGAAACCAATATTGTGACCAATAAAATCAATCAATCTACGAGTATCGGGTATAAGAAATGTATTTTTTTTTATTCCTCTCACAAGCACAAGAAGCATTGACCGTTGTTAAAGTTTGTTTTTTGTCCCTCTATTCAATGTGTCGCGGGAAAGCCTCTTTTTTGCCGATCTTTGAACGATTCTTGCAACCTCTGTGATCGGGCGTAGCGCTATTCTCTCAGTTGCTTATCACCACATCCCTTGCATATAAAATGCAAATAAAGAACGAATTTGGCCTAATTTGCAGAACGAAATTCTATGAAATGCAAGAACGGAAATATTTATTTCAAGATCATTCGTACTCAAATTTGTCGTTATACTATTCTCTTAGTGTACGCTCTTGAAAACGGCTGAAAGTAATGTCTTAAGTTTTCTTTTAATTCGACACTTTGTACAAAAATTAAATAAATTGTTTCGACTTTTGCTCACGTTTGTTCCACTGTGCGGAGGCTTTGTTTACTCTTGGCAGCTTTACCAGCATTTGGCTTTCTTCACCTTGGTGAGACAAATCCTGCATGTCAGTTGAGACACCCACACAAACATGTTTCGTACTTAGTACATATGTCTGTCTGTTTGGATGTGTGCATTAGCATTACGTAACATGTTTGCCCAGAAACCATTTTAAAAATTTATGCCTCAAATGAAAGAAGAATAATTTTCCATTTCAATTCACTTAACATGAATATTGTATTTGTTCTTTTGCTTATTGTTTTTTTTTGTGCTTTTTTCAGCCGGAGCAGATTCAGGCCGAATACAAGGTGCTGGCCCTCCAATATCATCCCGATAAGAACAGCGGAGACAAAGATGCCGAGGCCAAGTTTCAGCAGTTAAAGGTAAGCCTGAGACATTTTGAAAATTTAATGAAGAGGACAGGGAGGGGGATGGTAGCTTTGACAGCCTGTGGGGATAACTGTTTAATATAAAAGTTTAGAGTGAGAAGCGAAATTAAAAGATGTTTATACCAGGTATATGATGTTTAATGCATGTAACAAGCAGGAGAAGAGAAGTTGTGGACCAACTTCGCAGGGGTTAACAATGCAGACAATTTCCGTAATTAACTGCGTGGAGGAGCACAGAAGGGCGAGATGAGCTATTTAAAATTGGTTCTGACAGTTTGGTAAAAGTTTGACGCTGCATTAAACAATGGCCCTACATTTCCGTTTACATACACTTAACCAACTTACACACACACACGCATGCCATTCAATAGCGCACTCACGCACTCTCACGCCAAGTTAACCTCAATTTTAATTTTCCACTGACAAAAGAAAAACAAGATAGAAAACGAGATAAAACAAATTACTTATACATAAACATGGGTTTACATATTGTACATTTATTTTGAAAATCTTTATTGATTTTTTCTGGGTACTGCACACCATGGACTGTAAAATGTGCCATCCGTGGAGAGAGTGGTCCCAGCATCCCAGCATGGGCAATAACAGTTTATTATTGCAAATCACTCCAAGATAATGATACTACTACTATACTATTACAATTTGCAGCTCGTAAAGTCTCCGTACGTGCGTGTGGTCTGAGAGGGGTTAAATTATGCTGGCATATGTGCGTAGGAGTGGCTCAAACATACAATATATGTATATCTTGCTTTATGGGTGGCTTCGTACACGTAATGGAGCCCATCAAGCCATACAATTTATTCCAGTTGGTAGCCAGGAAACGTTTTCAGTGAAATGTAGAGATTTTCCCAAGCTCAAAATGAGTGAATGAGAATTTCCACAAACACAAGAAAACATTCTATTAAATTTATGCAAATGTGCTACTTTGTTGATGATATCACATACTGCACATAATTGAACTTGTTCATTTACGTCAAGAAACGTGTAACCACATGTCACCTAAGGTACTTTTGACAAGTACACAGATTACCCTCAGGCACGAATATACAATCCGGGATAAACAAGGGGTAGACAGATGCTTGAATTTTAAGTTTTTGATCATTTTAGCGTCGGAGTGGGAAATGTTTTGGATAAACCAAGTAATTTAAAATTCAATTTATTGCCTAACTATCACAAAGAAACCAGGAAAGGAATTAGAACAAAAAGCAGTTATTTGCCCTTCAGTTTTCAATACTAAGCTAGAAATTGCTCAAATTTAATAGGCTCGACGGAAACTTTCTATACTTTTGAGAATATGTAAGTCACAATTTTTCGTCTATGGGGAAAAGTCGGAGGCTAGTTTTAGTCTATTTTTAGCAGATTTCTAGTTTTTACTCTTAGAATAAGAATTATATATTTATGCTTGAATAAAAAAATCATGATTTTCCCCACTTAAAGGGTGCAATTTTTATGAGTGTCAAAGAAAATTTTTTAGTTTATTTTATTAATTATACTAACTTATTAAGGGCCGATTTCAAATCTTAAAAGATCTATCTAAAGATAGCTACCATGTGTTAGAAAAAGTACGTAATTTAGGGCCGATTTCACATCTCCTTCAAAGCCCTATTTGTCAAATAAACTAACATTTAACAGGGTAAATTGTTTGTTTATCTGACACATATCAGCTCCCAGCAAACATTTTTTATCGCAGAGGATGAGAATGCGATTCTTCCAGTAGGATCGCATAGCAATCGCATTCTCATCTGCCTTCGGAAGAAGTGTGCGACACTTCAGGGAGGAAAGATTGCGTTTCTTCTGGGAGATAGGAAACTGTGTCGTCTCAGGGATAAGAAAGCGTTTCATAAGAGTAAAGTCCAAAAAGTCCCTTCGAAGCAATAAGAAAAAGTGTCTTCTAAGATATAAAAAAAAAATCCATTCTTCCTGGAGATATGAAAGTCTCTTTGGAGATAGGAAATCGTTTCTTCCTGAAGATATGACTGAGGCTCTTATGTGGGAGGATACGATAATTTTATTATTCAGAAAAAGAACAAATTAAATAAACTTATATTTTTTATATTAAAAATGTTTACTTACTCTGCGGCGACTCGAACTCGGGGCTCTTGTACTAAAACACGATAGGAACGACGTTTTTGAAGACAATGCCACTGCGTGCGTTTAAGGAAAGGCATTTAAGATGTTACATTTATTAAATTTGCATAAAAAACCTTCACTAACAATTGCTTGCTTGTAATTCTCAAGTTCGAATTCTTTTCTAAGGTAATAAAAATAGTGCAATGGAAATTTACAAAGCAGAATCAATAGTGTCAGCAGATTGAAATCAAAGGGACGCACAGTTGACTTTAAATGTCTTTTATCAGGTTTATTCTTTTTACTTTACATTTTTAGCCAAAGAAGGAAAATGTTTAAATTACAGTCTTATGTTTTTTTTTGTGTAATAGCAATTTCAGTGGATTTTGAATGATTTGTATCCAAATCTAATCTAATCTAACTGACAGCTGCTAAACTCAGGTTATGCTCAGGAATGACAGTTCAATGTTAAGTGTGTGCCAAAAATTAATAAAAACAGAAAGTTTTCTCAAATATTTTTGATGCTATCTAATTATTGTGGTATGAACTATGTGCTAGTACCTTTGATCTGTAGAAACTATTCGTTATGTCCTTGTAGTTGAGAGTTTACAAAAAGAAATTGTGAAGAAAATTCAACTTTGCCCTACCAAAGTTTGTTTAGATTTGTTAGGGCTGTGACTTTTTGCACCTTGTATACTAAGAAAAAACTAGAACGAATAAGTAATTTGAGTACGAACGCTCTTGAAAAAAATATTAATCGTTCTTGAATTTTCAAGAATTTAGCTCTTGGAATCGAGATAAATTCGTTCTAAACGTTCGTTCTCAATTTGTTTTTTTATAGGCAAGGGGAGTGAAGGTAACTTAACTTTGAGAGAATAGCGTTGGACTCGCTCTCGCAGAGAGAAAGAGCGCATGCGCAGTTTGTCGTTGAGACAATAGCGTTGGACTCGCTCTCGCAGAGAGAGAGAGCGCATGCGCAGTTTGTCGTTGTCCGATGCGTGCGAAAGTCAACCGCGTTTATTTATAAGTGTGATTTCGTTGCGTCTTTTAGCTTATGGAAGATAGTCGAGGGCGCTAAGCTGACCGTCGCCAGTGTGTGTCCCAGGAAAGTAAGTAAAAAACACAAAAAATAACCAATGGGGGGACTTCGCAAAATCAACCACAGTTGAAAACAAAGTTTGGGTGGAGGTTGGTTGGTTGATAATGGTGAGTGGGAGGTGGGAGACGGACCACGTCGGTCGTCGGGTCGGGTCGGTCGTGTCTCTCACACCCCCACCCAAAATTATATTTTTATGTTTTTTATTTTGAGAATTATTCGTACTTGGATCAAGAACTGAAACTCTTGAATCAAGAATTATTCATACTTGGATCAAAAGATGAAACTCTTGAATCAGGAATGTCAGGATCAAAAATTCACTCTTGGATGAAGAATTTCGCTCTTGGATCAAAAATTTTCACTCTCACCGTACTTTTGAGAACGAATGCTCTTGATTCAAGAGTAAAATTCTCAATTTTTTCTCTGAGTGTAGAGCCATCAATTCCTTTGGAGTGACTTTAAAACTTAATCGACCTTCTTAATCACAATTTTTGCACAAGGCAACAAAATTAAGCTTTTCCAGCGTTGGAATATTAAAGCGTTGGTGGTGATTCTAGATGATTTTCGTGTGCTGAACACGAATCTGTTTTCAAAAATGGTCCATCACGTCTAGATTTTTAGTAATATGAGCTTAAGGAAGCAAAAAATGCCTATTTTGACTCTTTAGACGCGTTTAGTGGGGAACCTATACTTTTGTTTTAGCTTTTTTTTTTTAATATTATCGGAAGGTACTACTCCTGGTCGGGCGTGGCGTACCAGTTGTATGTGTGGCTTCGATCCCGCCTCGGACCATCTAATAGAAAAAGTTTTTTCTTTCTTTAGAAAAAACACACCCGATCACCTTCACCAGCTATTGGCGCCAGCTGTGAAGTAACTAGCCATGAAAAAGCAAAAATTCTCTAACTATTGCCGTTCGGATTCGGCGTTAAACTGTAGGTCCCTTTCTCTTGTGCGAAAAATTATAAGCACACACGCCAAGAGATTAAGAGAAGCTTGGCCCTGACCCTCCTGGAGGAGGTGCTGTTTGAGCCAATTTTACTTTTACTTTACTGCAAGACCAAACAAGTTGATAGAAAAGAAAAATTTTAATAAATTAAAAAATTTATAAAATTATGAAATTAAAACCATTAAAAAATTAAAAATTAGCGTCATGATTTGCATTTTTACTACACATTATGGGCTGTCGAGGAGTATCAACACCCATTGTCACTAAATCAGGTGTGAAAGTCAGGTGTGTTGACACATCGTTATATATTTCATTGCACACAGGACAACTCAAGGTATCTGATACGTGGGCGCATTTTTGTATTTTTTCCATTTTCCTTTATTTGGCAGCACTTCTCACCAACATATTGAATTCCAAACAAATTGTATTTCGTTTGCATAAAATTTGAACTGGCATTTCGGTAAGCTTAAAAAACAGTGTGAGGCGATGTAGCTGAATGCTTGCTTTAATTGAAGACAAATAGGCCGACAGGCAGATTCAGAGGCCGTCATGTTTGCTGACCCACATAACCAATGAGTAGTAAAATAATTGATTATCATGTTGGCCTGTGTTTACATGTGGCCAAATAAAAGGCAGGCAATAAAATCTCAGAAGCTCAATTGTAAGACTCGTATGTGTGTGAGTGTGTGTGAGTATTGAATAACTAACAAGCGTGCCACTAGGATATCTCCGAGTGTGTGTGTGTGTGTGTGTGTGCGCTTGGGTTTAACCGTAAACCTAACCTATATATATCACGACACAGCCACTTGAGCTTGGCATTGTATGAATCACAGGCATGCCAATAAGTATGCTATGAAATTGATTAACATGCCTGGCAGGACAACCCTCTGCAGCTGTTGATTTTGCACTTGAGCAAATTTGACTTCTATGGGGCTTTTAGACATGTAAATCAACATTTGCATACTCATATATTAAAATGTTGTACATCCCTTTTTTGCAGGAGGCCAAGGAGACACTGTGCGATCCAGAGAAGCGCGCCGTCTATGATAAGTGGCGTAATAGCGGCATTTCGATGAGTTACAAGCAGTGGCTGGGCATGAAGGAGCATGTCGGTCAGGTGAGAAGATACACAATTGCGGAAAAGGTGGATAAAGAGGTATGCGATATGGGCCAGGAGCATAAAAAGCCAATCAGAGAAGTAAAACCGACCTTCAGAAGATTCCGTCTTGCCTTCCTTTCAACGTTCTGTCTATTAATCTTCCTTTGTATTTGCGTGAGCTATCCCCAAAAAGAGGAATTAAGTGTCCGTGGGGGGGTCTTGTTGTTGGTTTAATAATCCTGTACTGTGCTAAGTTACACACTTTTGCTTTTGTCCTGCAAATGCTTCAGCTAATGAAATTTGTTATCCCTGCTTCAAGTCTGTTTATATTGCGCACAATTAATGTAATTATTCTGGCCATGTCTAGGCCACAGCCTGCTTGTTGTGTTTTATGGTAATTTCCGGTGTTGGCTCCAACGGATGTGGTAGCACAAAGAACATGTTCAGTCTCTTCTAAATGAAGTTGGTAATGACATTGCCTGGACACGCGGATGTCATTAATAAAACTGACCGGAGGTCGCGTTTGAAAAATATTTTAATAGTAAATTGCGCTTCCAAAGGCCGAGAGCAAATGTCTCAGTGTGTGAGGCTTTCACAAGCTCGGATACTTTGGCAAAGAGTAAGCGGTACGGAAATTTGCGCGTCTTCTGCTGACATCTGACAGGATGATACACAGAAGCCAACGAAACACAAAGCGATGACAAACAGCTAAGGGAACTGTAGTTGACACAACTACAAAATAACCTTGGCTCTTGAGTTTGTGTGATTTCACTCCGCTTAGCTGTTCGATGCTGAAGTTGCTGTTCTTTCCGCTGCACCATCATACTGTTTCATGCATAGCTCCAGTGTTTTTGTCGCACCTTTCTGTGTTTTCTATAATATTTATATACCTATCAGACCTTAGTTAATTTACTTTTAAGCCAAGACTAGATCACTTGGATTGAGATTGTGCAATTTTTTATGAAACGCATAAATAGGCAGACATCGAGAGCACCTGGCTAGTTTATCTAAGCTCTTTCTGATTTGCTCAAACAAGGCAACAGCAGCATTCGTATTGGAGCATAGTGCAGCATTTCTCTCCTCTCTCCATCACTTTCCTTGAATTGGTTTTGCACTTTGTATGAAGCACTCGTTCACTTGCTGCAGAGCTGCTGCTGCCTCGATTAGCGTTAGGCCGACAATTTCTTACCTCAGCACCAGAAAATGCGAACTCTCCTACACAACCTACCAGAGCTAAGGAGAAATTCATTATTAGCCAGCCATGAATTAATATTTTGTGGACCTACGAAATAGCGATTAATATCACATAAAAAGTGAATAAAATATTATGGGCCATTGTATAAAATAAATGGTCTAGAGAAGGATGGAAATGGACTTGTACTTAAATGATTTTCTTCTGGGAATAACGTCATTTTTTCAGAAAGCCACTTTGAGTGCTGAAATTTTAAACGGGACAAAATGCGTTGGCATTTTGGCAAATATCGCTGTATAAGTTAAGTAAAATTCGTAATTTTTTTCAATTTCATCAGTTTGCGAAATGCTGAGGTCACTTTTTCTAATTTTTCGAGTGCCCACTTAGTAGATGCAGAATCATTGCGCCTGTTGTGGTGCCAAACTTCAAGCAGGATTTTATAGTCAAACTTATATGGCTCTAAAAAACATAAAATTGTTCGAAAAGGGGCAAAACCGGGCAAAAGTCATTAATCTTTACTCTTTTGTGAACAACTTGTCGTTTTAAGTTGCGTGCAGAAGTATGCAGCAAAAACGTTATACTCTACGAGACAGGACTATACTTGTTAGATTTTTGCTATAAAAATACAGCAACATCAATTGGACAGACTCAACAAAAAACACAGTACCAGTAAATCGGAATATAAAACATATATTTGGCATTCCAGTACGAACATTTTCTATATTTCCAATTTATTCGCTCTTTAATAGATAAGCCACAGTACACGTGCAAAGTCACATTTGCCACCGATTTTCGATGAGTCAGGACTGCTCTTAATCAGTTGACTTTGAATACGCGCCAAAATTTAACCGACGGTTTTAAAATTTTGTTTAATACAGATTATTCTTATCTAAGGAATGTGCAACTAAGAAATCAATGCGATTTGGACTTATAAAACAATGAAAAATCCGACTTTTTGGCACATTTTTGGGCATTCTGAACACTGTGCAGCGATTGAAATCCAGACTACATTTCAGCTTTATATGTATATAGTCCCAACCTCTTCAAACTATTACACGGTGAATAGTCATTAGGGATGTAAGGCGACTTCCGTTTGCAAAAGCGACCCCTTGGACACCAAACCTCATACCTTTAAACATTCCAATAGAACCATTAATGATTTCAAAACTTCTACTTTTTAACTATTCCTGACTGTCTATGCCAAAAAACAAAACCACATTCGTCGTTGTTTTTTAAGTATATCCTTTCAATGTGCCTCTTCATCCAATAATTCTATATGTGTGTACACCAAAAGCATGTGAAATACCAAAGAGCTAATGCATCAGAGGTGTCTCTAATTTGAAGCATGTTTCCAAAATCTAAACAGTAATTACTGACCAACACCAAATGCATTGGCTCGCACAGACATCAACAACATCAATACTAACGCACAAATAATGTTCTCTTCAATCAAAGTCCATGCATTGGGCCACTCCCAAGACCAAGGACCGCATGTTGCCAGAGCCGGAAGCTGGTCCGGTTGGGGCTAGTTGCAGCACTGGCGGCCTAACAGCTGCCTCACCCAATCCGGCCCATCGACGTGCCTCGGAGGGGGGAGCTGCTCTCTACTATGGCGGTCGCAAGGCCGAATGGGGCACCGAGAACACCGATGTGGCCAATAAATTTCGTAATTACGAAATCTAAGTGGACTGGAGTGCTGAGAGAAAGAAATTTTAACCAAATGCTTGGGCATTATATATCCATTTATCGATGTGAAGTTTAAATGAAAATTACTCATATATGTATATCAAAACAAGCGAAATGCATACCCAAATACTCAAAACAATATCAAAGTATTCCCCACATATTATTGATGTGAATTTAAATGCGTTGCAAACTATATCGATGTTTATACGTGTACTACAACATATTTATTGCAAAAATGGTAATTAATTATACATTAAAGAACAAGAAACTGTAATTTCAATAAACACAATGGAAGGCAAAGGAAAGCGGCCTGCCAATTTAAGTTACACATAATTTAGTCAAATTATACATGTGTCCAGTTGGGCAAGTTAAAGATGAGTGTCTATCGATGTTACACACCGAAAAGGGCAAAAAGTATATTTATGTAAAACTATGTATTTGTATATCGATGTATCCCATAAGACAATCCCTTTTGAAGTGTCTACCTGTGCACTAAAAAAACACAAAAACTTAACTACAAAAGTGAAATGAAAAGTCCTATTACCGAAAAGCCCAAAGCGAATTTAAAACTTTACACAAAAAACTTTGCATAGTCAAAAAAAAAAAAAAACAACTTTCACTTGGTGTCCTTTTAACTGCAAAAACTTCATAACTGAACTATTTTATTTATAAAACTTGCAAAAAAAAATTTAAAAAAAAAAGTATAAAAAACATATTTTAAAAAAACTTACAAAAAAAAATATTGATATATAAATGTTTTGATGCATTGCTGTTTTAACGCCAAAGAGCGATACAATTTACATACATTATTCATTAACTATTATGCAGTTGAGCATACTAAATGTGGCTGACATTATACATACATAACAAACTTAAAGGTCTTAAGACATATTGAATTTACGCAAATACACACATATTATTATTATTATTACTTCGAACGATTGAAGACGGCATTAAACAATAAGAAAAAGTCATGGGAAAGCTGCGAGCCAAAGGCAAAACTTTCTTGCCACCCGATCAGTAGGAAGAACTACACGTACATATGCAAATCTAAATGTTGGTTTTAATTTAGCTGGCAAAATGTTTAAGTAACATAAAAAAAAAAAAAAAGAAAAACCAAAAGAGGAAAAGAAAAATAATAAAGCAAACTATTCAATGGGGTTTCCATACTTGTGGAGCTTCGGGTATGCAATTAGAGCATTTTATTTTAATTAAGGGAAATGAAAAAGATGACCGGAAAAATGCGGTAAGTAGACGGAGAGCTTATTTTATGCTCGGACATGATTTTTCAGCATCAATTATGTTTAAATGGTTTGCCATCGCTGTAAATATTCATCCTAAAATGTATCAGTATACCAAAAAGAAAAACCAATCAAATGCAGGGCTGCAAACCTGTTTTTAACCAGAAATTCCGAGTTTTTCTAAGCTGTGCGAGAAAATGTTTGAGCCTGAACCTGTTACGATCCAACACTCTTGGTTCCGTTCAACTAACGTTCTCCTTATATGCCCAAGATTGTGCGACAACGACTCGACATCACCTTGGAAGTATATGGAGTTGTTTTGATATGTGAATTCAAAGTTCATTAAATGATTGACAAAAGCAAGAAGATTAAAGATAAAAAAACGAGAAGGCTATGTTACTTCGTCTTTGCCGAAATTTGTATACCCTTGCAAATGCAGGTTTTGAAATATTAGAGTCTAAGTAATTAAACATTAAAATCATAGATTTTTCATACTAAAACCAATTTTCCGACCAATCGTCATCCGATTTCATACATATTTAACTGTTTTTATGACCTTTATGATAATACAACTCGCTAGTTTTAGCCGGCTCGTGGTCACGTTATGTTTGCACATAACTTTAAACAGGAACACACAACACCACAAAGGAGACTGGTTGTCCGTACATCTGTTTCATGAACATCCCTATTCAATCTTCAGCGGTCTTTGCCTAACTGCTGCGATTTCGATCAATTTTGGCAAATCTGTAAGCACATAAAATTAAAAATCACCGAGCCTAAGAACGATATAATTTAAAACCAAAAAGTTTTTGCTCACTAAGACAGATGGTTCCTATGGCAGCTACAAGAAGTAGTCATCCGTTCCGGGCGGTTCCGACATATTAGCAGCGTGCAGTCAAAAAAAGACTCGATAGCTACAAAACTGAGAGACTAGGTTGCGTAGAACAGGCAAAAGGTCAGAGGACCAACGGACTAGGCTCTATCGATTCAGTGCATCGCCCTGATCAAGATTATATATATAGCTTATGGTAACTTCTGGGCAAAATTTTAATACCCTTTGCAAGTGTATCTATTTCGCTATCTAGAGCTTACCATTTTAAAGTAATAGACATTTTTGTCTGCGTCCGCTTTAAACTTTGCTTTTTTTGTTTGATCAAACGCTACAGCACCGCATTATACTTATAAAATATACCGATATTCACAACAATAGTTAAATTTAGTAATAACTAATATACGGGGCAACCCAGAAATCTCTAGAGATTTTCGTGTAAACGATTGCATTTCATATAAATGTAGATTCTATTACTTTATCTGTAAAGCGACTAGTATATCTCCGGTGGCTAGATCAGATGGTAAGTGTCTAGCGATTTCGATCCGACTGCTCAAACTACTTACCTTCGAATAGTCGGTTTCAATTCGGTTAACTTTCTTCATCAGATCTAGTAACCGAGCATTTTTAGAGTATATTAAGTTTGTGCAAAAGTAAGTAACAGGGGGTAGGAATAATTTCCAAACCCATCGAGAATATATATTCTTGATCAGCATCAACAGCCGAGTCGATATAGCCATGTCCGGCTGTCTGTCTGTCCGTCTGTATGAACGCACAGATCTCGGAGATGGTAAGAGATAGAGGATTGACATGAATGGGACATAAATTTCTTATACTTGCAAGCAAATCAAGTTTATTTTCAATTTTTGCCACGCATTCACCCGCCCCCGCAATTTGGAAAATATCTCCCAGTTTTGTAGATAGATGGCTCGTACCCTCTAGAGATAATTAGTAATCAAGATTGTTTATCGATTTGCCACAGAAATGTTAAAGATCGGATGAATGACACTCAAGTTAAACCAAAAGAAAGTTACTTCAAGTAATCTATTGGTCAGTTTTGAAAATCCCACATTGTTCAATACAAGTAGTGGCGCCATCTATTGTTCAGCAGCACTGCTTTTAGCTGTTACTCCAGGTATAGAGTATATTACAGTCGGGCTTGACCGACTTTCTTGTTTTTTCACTTCACATATAAGTGCAAGCAGTTTTAATTCGAAATACAAGCGTATATGCGCAGAGCATATTAAAGTTAGTTGCATTAAAACACTCGAATGCATTCCGCAGAGTTTTTCTTTTTTGTGAAATCAGACTGTCACGTTGCGTATGCATTTTTGTCTGCCTGTATCTTGGGACATTACTGTCTACAACTCTCAGCTTTTACATTAAATATAGTGCTTCTAAAGTGCTACCCAAATACTAATATGCGCAAATTAATTGTACAGTTTATCTTTGTTTTTCTTTATAATAAAGGCTAAAAAATTCGAACGATTGTCACGTTCGCAGCCATGTTGTCAATTACACTTAAAGGTCTAATGATTTCAAACTTCATTTGGACCAGATTATGTACTTAAATTACAAAAAAGGCAGATTGTATTTTGTGGTTCTTAGGCGAGATTGTAAATTTATTTTATATTGCGTGGCGTCCCTTCGAGCCTTAATATCTTGTGGTCCACGGTTTCAACAGCAAACAGCATGGAAGACAAATTGATTTTCTGAAAATTACAGTGCACTGTCCACGCTCATCTTTAGTACAATGTTCTCGGAGCTTTTCCTCTGTGTGGGTAGTAGATACTAAATACATAGTCTGAAATGATATTCAGGCGAGGCAAATGGTGGTTTAAAAACTTGCCTGTAAAAATAGTCTCAGAGTGACACTCACGCCAAAGCTACCATTTCGAAAACACGTCCAGAAGCGTACAGAGCTAGCAAAAACAAGCATAAATGTGACCTTGAGTAAATATGAATATAATAGAAATTTGAGTATTGCCGGCTCTAGGTCAAGTGAAACACACAAAAATGTATGATGTTTTCCAATATATTTCGGTTGCTCCTCGGCAACCATCTTCAGGGACACTACAAAACAATTTACCAATTACAATTTAACATAGATTCGATCAAAACAAAACAAAAAAGAGATTTTTCACATACATTATTTTACACGTCTGCTCCGTTCGGCGTGGAGTTGGATACTGATCTATTATTTGTCAGTAAGTGTCTGTATAGGTGAGCACAGTTTTCCGTGTCCGTCTTGTAGTTAAGTCTCTTGTCTGTTGGTGTGTCAATTATATGTAGCATCTCTATAGTGAAACGTTTGCTGTAGTGGTTTTCTTGCTGCAGGATTGTTGTTGCTTCAAAATTCGGCGAGTGTCCGCTATCCATACAGTGTGTCGCGAGCGCCGTTTTTTGTATGGTTGATTGATGTCTGAGTTTGTAGTCCGATCTATGTTGGGATATTCTTGTTTTTAATTTAGATTTTGTTGTACCAATATACAATTTGTTGCAACTGTTATCTGCATTTTCATTGCATGGTATCTTGTAGATCACATTACTCCTGTCGGCTGTGGCTATTTTGGACTTCGTCTTATTGAAGAAGTTTCTCATTGTGCTATTGGGTTTGTGGGCTAGTTGTACGTCATGTTTGTTGAAGCAGTCTGAATGGGCGAACCGTTCAGAAAGCTTAGGGACATATGTTAGAGACTTATAAATTCTGGGTTGTTGTTTTCTTCTGGAAATTGGTTGGCCGTTCTTCTCAATCAGGGATTTGATAATTTTAGTTGGGAAGTCATTGTCTTTCAAAATTTGTTTAATCTCTGAAATGGTCTCCTTATGATATATTTCGTCACTAATTTTCATCATCCGTTGTATACAACCCCTTGCTGTATTTATTACCATATTTCTCGGGTGCTTGGAATGGTAGTTGATGATTCTGCCTGATGCTGATGGCTTCTTGTACCACCTTAGCTTAAGTTGATTTCCCTGTCTGTTAATTGTGGAGTCTAAATATGCTAGTTTGCCATCCGTCTCCAATTCCATGGTGAAATTTAAATTCCTGTGAAATGAGTTTAGTGCGTCAAGTGTGTTTTGTATCTCTTCTTCTTTGGTGATGGCAAAAAGATCGTCTACATATTTTGTAAGCAATCTTGGAGGGTGCTTTAGTTTTATGACTGTGCTGTCAAGGAGTTCCTCCATCACTATGTCCGCTATAACTGGGGATGCTGGGGATCCCATTGGCATGCCTTTTAGCTGTGTATATATATCGTCCTCAAATTTAAAGAATCTATTTTCTACAATGCAGAATCTTAAGATTTCCATAAAAAGTTGTTTGGGAATTTTCGTATACTCTTGTATCTTAGTCCATTTTTGTCCAATAGTCTCCAACGCTAGTTCTACAGGTATGCTCGGGAATAAAGAGACTACATCAAATGAAATTAGTCTCTCATCGTCGCATATATACGTGTTGTTCGTTCGTTGTTTGAACTCAATCGAATTTTTGACGTTGTATGTTGAGTCCACCGTAAGATTCTTCAAAATTTTGATTATGAATCTGCAGAGGCCATGTGACGGTGCCCCGACGGACGAGCAAATTGGTCGTAGTGGAGTTCCTTCCTTGTGGATTTTTGGGAGTCCGTATATTCTAGGTGGTAGCGCAGTACTTGTCATGAGCTTATTCCTTTCGGCCTTTGAAATAAGCTCCAGTTTAAACAGTTTGTCCACCAAATTGTTATTTTTAGTCTGTAGTCTTGTTGTCGGATCCTGTCTTAATTTTCTATATGTGCACATGTCCCCTAAAATGTCTATCATTTTCGTCCTATAATCATCTTTCTCAAGTGCAACCGTTTTGTTTCCTTTGTCAGAAGTTAAGATTAAAATATTGTCATTTTTCCTCAGAAATTTGCGTGTCTGTTCCACCGTGTCCAGTGTGGCCCGATCCCTTGTGTTCTGTGTATTCTTAGATTTGGCATCTTTCACCAGCAAAGAGAATCTGGTTCGCGCTGTTTCTTGTAATTCCTTGTCTCGTATCGTTTGTAAGAGCTCCTCTCCGTCAGCTATGTAGTTAAAGAGAGGGAATCTCTTGTTGTCTACTGGCAACGCAAACTTCGGACCTTTTGCAAGCAACGCTTCAATGTTCGGTGGGAACTCGGCCTTCGTTTTGTTGACGAACCACTCTTTATGTTTGTTGTTGTGTGCAAAGATTTCGTTCCTTTCTTTGCGCAAACTCTCATGTTTCAGTTCTTGACGTTCCTTGAGTGTTGTTGTAAGTTTGTTACAGATGTTCCTCTCACTCTCAAAAAATGCTGCATTTTTGCGCAAAGAAAGGAACGAAATCTTTGCACACAACAACAAACATAAGGAGTGGTTCGTCAACAAAACGAAGGCCGAGTTCCCACCGAACATTGAAGCGTTGCTTGCAAAAGGTCCGAAGTTTGCGTTGCCAGTAGACAACAAGAGATTCCCTCTCTTTAACTACATAGCTGACGGAGAGGAGCTCTTACAAACGATACGAGACAAGGAATTACAAGAAACAGCGCGAACCAGATTCTCTTTGCTGGTGAAAGATGCCAAATCTAAGAATACACAGAACACAAGGGATCGGGCCACACTGGACACGGTGGAACAGACACGCAAATTTCGGAGGAAAAATGACAATATTTTAATCTTAACTTCTGACAAAGGAAACAAAACGGTTGCACTTGAGAAAGATGATTATAGGACGAAAATGATAGACATTTTAGGGGACATGTGCACATATAGAAAATTAAGACAGGATCCGACAACAAGACTACAGACTAAAAATAACAATTTGGTGGACAAACTGTTTAAACTGGAGCTTATTTCAAAGGCCGAAAGGAATAAGCTCATGACAAGTACTGCGCTACCACCTAGAATATACGGACTCCCAAAAATCCACAAGGAAGGAACTCCACTACGACCAATTTGCTCGTCCGTCGGGGCACCGTCACATGGCCTCTGCAGATTCATAATCAAAATTTTGAAGAATCTTACGGTGGACTCAACATACAACGTCAAAAATTCGATTGAGTTCAAACAACGAACGAACAACACGTATATATGCGACGATGAGAGACTAATTTCATTTGATGTAGTCTCTTTATTCCCGAGCATACCTGTAGAACTAGCGTTGGAGACTATTGGACAAAAATGGACTAAGATACAAGAGTATACGAAAATTCCCAAACAACTTTTTATGGAAATCTTAAGATTCTGCATTGTAGAAAATAGATTCTTTAAATTTGAGGACGATATATATACACAGCTAAAAGGCATGCCAATGGGATCCCCAGCATCCCCAGTTATAGCGGACATAGTGATGGAGGAACTCCTTGACAGCACAGTCATAAAACTAAAGCACCCTCCAAGATTGCTTACAAAATATGTAGACGATCTTTTTGCCATCACCAAAGAAGAAGAGATACAAAACACACTTGACGCACTAAACTCATTTCACAGGAATTTAAATTTCACCATGGAATTGGAGACGGATGGCAAACTAGCATATTTAGACTCCACAATTAACAGACAGGGAAATCAACTTAAGCTAAGGTGGTACAAGAAGCCATCAGCATCAGGCAGAATCATCAACTACCATTCCAAGCACCCGAGAAATATGGTAATAAATACAGCAAGGGGTTGTATACAACGGATGATGAAAATTAGTGACGAAATATATCATAAGGAGACCATTTCAGAGATTAAACAAATTTTGAAAGACAATGACTTCCCAACTAAAATTATCAAATCCCTGATTGAGAAGAACGGCCAACCAATTTCCAGAAGAAAACAACAACCCAGAATTTATAAGTCTCTAACATATGTCCCTAAGCTTTCTGAGCGGTTCGCCCATTCAGACTGCTTCAACAAACATGACGTACAACTAGCCCACAAACCCAATAGCACAATGAGAAACTTCTTCAATAAGACGAAGTCCAAAATAGCCACAGCCGACAGGAGTAATGTGATCTACAAGATACCATGCAATGAAAATGCAGATAACAGTTGCAACAAATTGTATATTGGTACAACAAAATCTAAATTAAAAACAAGAATATCCCAACATAGATCGGACTACAAACTCAGACATCAATCAACCATACAAAAAACGGCGCTCGCGACACACTGTATGGATAGCGGACACTCGCCGAATTTTGAAGCAACAACAATCCTGCAGCAAGAAAACCACTACAGCAAACGTTTCACTATAGAGATGCTACATATAATTGACACACCAACAGACAAGAGACTTAACTACAAGACGGACACGGAAAACTGTGCTCACCTATACAGACACTTACTGACAAATAATAGATCAGTATCCAACTCCACGCCGAACGGAGCAGACGTGTAAAATAATGTATGTGAAAAATCTCTTTTTTGTTTTGTTTTGATCGAATCTATGTTAAATTGTAATTGGTAAATTGTTTTGTAGTGTCCCTGAAGATGGTTGCCGAGGAGCAACCGAAATATATTGGAAAACATCATACATTTTTGTGTGTTTCACTTGACCTAGAGCCGGCAATACTCAAATTTCTACAATTTAGAAAGGTCGCTAACTATCAACTTTATGAATATAATAGTAATTTACCAGTAAAGGCCTATTTCCAGAACGTACGAAAATAAATTTTTATGTCGAACTTCACATAAATAGAAACACTTTTGGAACTGTTTTGAAATCTGAATGCTATTGCACAGCAGTCTTATTTGAATGAAGTATTGTGCCGAAATAAATTTATATGTCATCTGGAATCAAGCCTTAAATTCCAAATGGAAAGTCTACAATGCCGTATGTACCCAGAGAAAACACAGTTGGCTGCACGGCGCATGTAGAAACGTCATTGCTAAACGAAACGTATTGCAGCCTGCTCAATTGCACACGCTAAATGTAGAATGCAGAAAGCTACACGTGGCGTGCAGAAAAACAGCTAAACTGCAACTAAACGCCGCGTGTGGAAAAGCTAAATGCTGCGTGGGCAAAAGCAAAGTCTACACGACATTAGAAAATCAGCTTATTTCCAAATAACTTCTGCATTTTTAATGCAGCAATCGGAATACCACACGAACGTTTAGGTTTTGTACATTAACGTTTGGATATTGAAATCCTACATGCGCGTGTGGAATTTCTAAACGAAAAATGTTGCTCTAAATTAATACAGAATTCTTACATTTTTCGTTTAGAAGGTAGGTTTTCTACATAAACGTTTAGAATTACAAACGCTGAATGCTACATGTTGGGAATCTACACGAAACGTGTGCAAATTTCAGTCTCGTATATAAATGAGCAGAGCACTGAATTCGAACTTGCGAATTACAAGCAAGCAAAAATTGGTGTATGTTTTCATTACTAGTACATCTTACTCAATACAATTAACACATTAGATAAATTGCCTTAGAGTTGCAGAGTCGTTCCCACCGAGTTTTTCAGACTAAGGGCCCCGAGTAGGTAAAAAAAAAAAAAAATTGATTAATGTGGTATTTTTCAAAACCAATCTATTGGTGGGTGTTGGTGGTCCACTTCTCTGCTCTGAGATGGGATGCATAGCGAAATAATTGAGTTTTCAAGATAGCATATTAACAAAAATCAAAAGAGCATACATTTTTTGTTTTTTTGTAAATGAAAATGTAGGATTTCTACACGTTTTGACCGGGAATTTCCACCCATAACGTTTATGTAGCTTTTCTGCATGCCGCGTTTAGCTTTCTCATTTCAACACGTGGCGTGTGGCTTTTCTACATTCTGCATTTAGAAATGAGAAAGCTAAACGCGGCTCGTATAAAAGCCACACGCTACGTGTTGAAATGAGAAAACTAAACGCAGCATGCAGAAAAGCTACACAAAAGTAATGGGTTGAGAATCCTGGTCAAAACGTGTAGAAATCCTGAATTTTCGTGAAGATTTTGCATATTTATTTTCTCTGTGTACGTCTATACAAACTTATGCTGCCCAGATTTTGGGTTATAGCTGCTTCAAAGAGGTCGATTATTTCCAGTTTTTCTTTTTGAAAAAAATTTTAAACCAGCCACCTACAACACCAGACTATGCACTCGCCTTGGAAAGCCATTTGTCTTCTGGACAACATATCAATTATGTTTCCAAGGTTCTTTTTGAATATAAAGACGAACGGCTTCCAAATCTACTTGATAAAAAAATTCTACAAAAGAATTTTGAATGTCTCAAATTGCTTAGCTTGGCACGACATTGAAATCCCGAGGGCTCAATGGAACGGATTATGCGTAGAAATGCTGGCTACTCTAAAGAACACACTCAAGGATATATATTATATGTGCAACAGAAAAACATTAGTATCACCAGATTATATAAGTATCTGGACAGTGATATAGGAGAAAAGTATCTAAATATACCGCCGAGAGATGTTTCGGGGGTGATGAAAGCCAGATGTGCTATGTTTTTGGTCCAGGGAAACAGTTATCAGCAAGTGGAAAGCTCTATCTGCCCAGTATTCAATACAGGAGAAACTGAAGATATTCAGCATTTTCTGGAAAGATGTCCTGTACTAAGGGAGTTCAGAGTCCTGCACCTTGCTCAAGCCATCTTAGATACAAGCGACTTAATTGATGTGCTGAATAGTTCAAGCGCAAACGTTTGGACGAATTTAGTAAGGTTCCTAAAATCATCATGGGAGTATAGGAAACCAATTTTGTCTGTAATTGTAATTATGTGCAACGTAAATACTTCAATGTAAAATCTGTATAACATGTTTTTAAATGTCTAAATACTATATTTGTTAAATTAAAAGGCTGATGAAAGCTATGCCTTGATTATTTTGTTCTTTTAAACTAAGCGTTCACTGTAAGACTCTAAGGGAAGACATAAATTACTACTACCACTACTAAATTCTTTTGTAGCTTCGACTAAAGTTCTGATTGTTTGTGTGATGATCTTAAATGTTTGAAAAATTATTCAAAATTTTGGAACATAAGAATGTCTCAAGTCCATATCGGTAACCAAGGGCTTGCGCAGAATTGTGATTAGATAGGCAGAGCTCTTAATCGATCTAACAAGGGGTTGAGGGGGACTTAGCCCTAAATAGTTCAAGGGATATTATACTGATTAAGCTGTCCTGTATAAATTACTTCTGACTCTCAGGCTCTAAAGAAGGATTATTAAAAAATGCATAGATTTTGGTGGATAAATTGAGACAAACACGGTCGATAGCTCATCGCTCTTGTATGTTATTTTTATATCAATATTTTTCACATCAACCAATCGAGCTTTTCTTAACTAATTTTTAAGTTCTTACCTTATCCTAAATAATTATATTTAGTTCATTTTATTTCAGTTTATACAATAATAAAAATTTTAATAAACCTATTTCTCCTACATATTTATTGCGTTTTGCTTAGCTCTAAAAGTTGTTTCAGAGTTGCCAGTGAGTCATCCCACAACTGACAGGGACGACGATCTGCCTGCCCTAACTCTCGTATCCAACGATTTAGAACTGTGAAATGAAAAGAACAGATTTCCATTAAACAAATGTTGGCATTTTGGTTCAAAGTTCCGCCCCTTTGGGCTGCTTACCCCACTTGGAGCCAACAATAATGGGACAGGCACCGTGCAAGGTGCGAACATCCCCCACACCCGAGGCATGCAAATTATGCCAAAAGACGGCTGGGAATACACAATAAAAACATCATAAAATTATTTAAATGACAGTGAGTGGGGCATAAGGAGCTTAGCAACGAACCCGCATATTTCTTCGGCTGCACCAACAGTTTCAGGCTTGGGAAGGCTGTGTAGCCACCGTGGGTCACATCGGAGAGCTGTAAGACAACATTGATGATGACTGGCACCAGCAGCAAGTCCAGCAGAGGTCGTTTACTTACGTAGAAAAGAACGGTGGCAATGCGATTACCCATTTCAATTGAGGCCGTCAACTCGGGCTTTAGCTGAGCTTCCGCGAACCAGTCCATATGCTGGCCATAGTGTCCGCCTATGCCGTAATTGGCAAACTGATGTATCTCGGCATAGTCCATATTGAGATTAGTCATATCAGCCACCCGCTGATCAATAGTTTCTAAAACTTTGTGACGAGTTTTGGAAAGAAACTTTAATTGACTGGTACGAGCTCTGGACACTGTCACTTCCTCCTCTCCAAAAACTTGGGCTCGACTTAGAGTGAGGTTCGTCAACTGTCTGATGGTATCAATTTCACTTTGGTATAGTACATCGTGATAGAGTACAAGCAGGGGATCTAGGTTTAGTTCCTCGACTTTTAGGGGCGCTATCAAGAGAAAGGGATGCGTTTCGGTGAGATAGCCACAGCGCAGGAAACGTTGTTCTGAAGATGTGGGCTTGATGTGTCCGGTACAGGTAAAGCGAAAGGCATCCATATCGGTCATGTTAAACAGATCAGTTGGAATGGGCTGAAGTGAGGGGAAGAGAAAATCTTGATAGGAATTTGGACTAACCTTAAAATGACACTTACATCATGTTCCTCCAATGTTTGGGATTGGTTTAAATTCATGTCATCTGCGTGTTCTTTCATGAAATTCTCATAGTTCTGGGCATGTTCTTCGCTGGCGGGATGTATATCTAAAAGCTGCTGATAAGTGCTATTTGCTCCCCTAAAGTCGCCCAGCTCCACTTGGGCCTTTATCATCAGAGCCAAGATCTCTGCCTTTGGCTCAACTGAATCATCGCTATTGCAAAGACGTTTTTGAGCCTCCAAAAGCCAAAAGTAAGCCAGATTGGTAATCTCATCCCTTAACGCCAAACGTGCTATATCCAAGCAAAGTTGGGGAGTCAATTGTATGCTAAAAGATAGAGTTGTCTTATAGTACTGGAGCAGTGATTTAATTGTTGGGGAGACCTCAGTTTGCTAGAAAAGTCGCTTGCTTAAGGCAGTTGGTGCTGTCCTAGGAAAGCTTACTCTACCGTACCCATAATCCACGCCATCCAAAATCCCTGAGGCTATATCCTTGCTCTTCAACCTGTATATATATTGCATGCGCAGCACGCCATCGATAGCTCCCTCCAGTTCCCGCTCATCCGGCATAAAAGCCCGACGACGCAACTTTTCAAACCGCTTTAACGGCTCTGTAAAACACACACAGGAAAAAAAAGCGCTTCTATAATACAATTTGGGGTTAAATCGATTTATTACTCACTCTCTCCTGTTGCCGCTTCCATCAGATTCTCTACGCGTTCCCAGTCCTGAGTCAAACGTTTCGTGAGCAAATATTTATTCAACGGACTGTCAAAGTAAGCCACGCCCCATTGCTGCGCCTCATTGCGTTCGCTCTCGAATTCAGCCAGCCGCCTGTCATCGTTTTTTTGCATATTGAGTTGTGTCAAATTTTATTAGCCGGGGCGAACTTACGCTTTCAGAAAATCCAATTTACTTTGATTATCGGCTGTGAATTTTTGCATGTGCAACAACAGCTTCTGCTCATATCCGTAGACCCTTGTCATGGCGTGTATGGAGGAATAAAACTCGGCATTTGTGGTGAAATGTTGCAGAACCAGCAGCAGCAGCCATGCCAGCAGCAAAGGCGATCCAGCAGAAAGTAGCATGATTCCAAGGCCTCCACACTGAAGAGCAGCGCGATTTCAACTAACTTTGCTATTTGACCCCACACCAAAAGCTAAATCAAAGATTTTTCTTACATAATAACAAAGAAGTTCTCGATTGAACGAAACCTGTTCTCTCGACCAAAAGAAAGCTTTGAGTTCATTGCGCTGGACAACTGGTTTCCTAAGATAATTATTGCAAATTAGTTTTCAATAAAAGTTTCGTATATTTATTAAAATAAAAACTCTTTGATTGAACAATAAAAGATTATGCAAGCTTGTTAAATAATTTAAAGATTATAGCAAGGTTTCCGAAACTCCTGACCTGCATCATGCAGCCATTTGCTCATAACTGAAAGAGATCAAGTAAATAATTATCTATCTGTGGAAAATAAAGATTCTGAATTTATATAAACAGGGCTGCAAGCCCTTAACCTAATGAAGTAAGTTCGGTTCCTTGGTTCATATCTTATTCGATGCTTGAATCATTTTCGGTACCATTTGTGCTTAATTTAAAACAGATTTTTAACATTTGAGATTGAGATTTGACTAATTGATGTGACAATAAATTGTCGAATGCTAAACTTGGATGTTTTCGATATACATTGTTGTTAATCAACTTTTTAGGATAGCATCTGAACAATTGGACAATTATTTTTCCAAATTCGGTATGTCCTCCCCAAGGGCGCCGAATGCAGGCAGGGGAGGAGGTTACAAGGACAAACGTTATATTCAATTAGTTCTGTTTGAAACTCGATTTGAAAGCTTTTCGCCATAAATAAATGGGAAAAGAACAGTCAACATTTTCGAAAATCCACCCCCTAGTTCGGAAAAATTGATATCAGTATTCTTCGTGCAGTCTGTCTTATTTTGAAAAACAAGCCCCAAGGTTGGGAAATGCTTGTCTCCCGCTGATACATTATTTCAATTAGGGTATTCACCAGCCCTCGTAAAAGCGTAAATCAAAAAGAGTAAATTCCAAAAGTTTACGACACAACAAAAATGTAAAATTATTCAAAGAAACGAAAAAAAAGAGATTTTTGTCTTCAAAATATGCGGTCACACCAACAAAAATGCAAATCAATTGTCCGTTAGCTGCATCTGACCAGTAAATAAATTGACACATTTTCCTCAAAATAGCTTCAAACACTATCTAACAAGACCTAAAAATTGTTGCAGCTTTCCTAATTTATGAAATTTATTTTGACGACTCCAAACCAAAAACAGCAATCGCTAACTCAAGTTCCATTCAAGGTCGAAATACAGTCGAAACAAAGCATGCATCGATTTGGCAATCAACGCGAACTGACTCTTAGTGACACGGAGCATTTGGAGAAAGTGACCATCATTGAAAAATGGCAGCACATTGGCTCGCCAGTTGACTGATTTGGATTTGGGCACACAGAACTTGTTTCCTAGCCGAGAGCATGCAATTGCAGTAAGATCCTCCATAAGCTCGTCCATCACTTCATCGACAGCATCTTTGCCCATACCTTAAGATTTTTTATGTATTCTTATTTCTTCATACGAGCAGTATTTAGCTTGATTTGTATACCTATCATCAATGCATTCTATTTCATGAAGCGCTAGGTCTTTTTATCGCTTAGTCAGTGCTTCTTGTACACTTTCTCTTGGCATTATTATTTTGATTTACATTTACGTATCAAGCTTTACCTCACAAAGCTCACAGCAACAAATCTGACAATTTTAAAATTATGATTAGCTATTTTGGTATATTTGAGTCGTAATGCAAAATAATGCCATTAAAGCCTGAGCAACGCCTGAGTAGTGAATTCAGCAGTGATGAATTTAAGCATAATCAATATAAATTAGGCCAGGTTCCAAATTATGGAATTTTTTGAGTGAAATGTAATTTCGTCCAGAAATTTCTAGACAGAGATTTTCTGGACCTAATTGGGGCCGTATATAGTGAGGTAAAGCTGCTGACCGGTTCAACTTGGCGAACACTGCGTGATTCTGGCTTACTGCGTCTCAAGTCGACTCACACCTCCTCGTTGGGGACCCCCGGTAACAGAGGGATGCATCCGCAAAGCTGCTGGCTAATGTTGGCGGGGAGCTACCTTACAGGGTACAATATATTGGGTTGGTGTGTCGGGCTTGGTACCCACCACCGTCAAAAAAAACTCCTCCAACGCAAAGTGCTACAACAATGCCTGGGATACGGACACCCCCTGACGACGACCCACGCAAACGTTTTAAAAACCACGATTTGAGGTTGTGCACCTGAAATGTTCGCGCTCTCAACAGAGATGGTGCTGATTTTCAGTTGGTGGATGTCCTCGAGAGATATTCATCGGACGTTACCGCACTTATGGAAATGCGATGGATTGGACAGGGGCGCAATTTGAGAACATCATCAACTAACGCACCATGGGAAGCACGAGTTTGTGTGCTGCTTGGTAATTAGTAATTAGACTTCGTCGCTATGTCATCAGCTTCACACCAGCTGACATGAGACTAAGCGCACTCAGACTTAAGGCTAAATATTTTAAAATTAGTCGTATCAGTGCACACGCCCCAACAGAAGACAAGGACGCATCGACAAAATACGAATTCTTTGAGCGCCTCGAACAACTATACGAGCGCTGACCCGATCATGACATTGAGATCGCGCTTGGCGATTTTAACGCTAAAATTGGGAGAGGAGTTTTTGGCTCGCCAGTCTGCCGACTTAGCTTTCATGAAACCAACTCCGGAAATGGAGAGCGGCTAATATGCACAGATCTCAGAGATGGTAAGAGATAAATGCTTGACAAGTATGGGACATATGCTTATTGTACTTGCAAGCAGACTAAGTTTATTTTCCATTTTTGCCACGCCCCCTGCCGCCCCCGTAATTTGGAAAAATCGTTATATCTCCTTCTTTCTAGAAATATTTAGTAATCAAGATTATTTATCGATGATAAAGATCGGATAAGCTATACTCAAGTTATGACCAAAAGATAGTTTGCTGCAGCAGCGCTGGCTTATCAAATTGTAAGGTTGTGGCGACATACCATCTCTAGCCAAGTGTGACCGCACACCTTCGCTGGCTGAATTACCACAACTACAGAGTGGTCCATCTTGTGTTTGGAATTTGAACTATTCATAATTTGACTTTAAAAACGCCAAATGTCATTCGGAAAGAGAATAATATTTGGTGGAGAGAGTTGGAAAATATTAAAAACATATTTCCAAAGTGGTGAATCCTCAAACTGTGCGAAATTTGAAAAAAAAAAACATTTAACTAAAAAAAATGTTCCGAAAACTTCGTGAAACTGGAATGTTGGTGGATAAACCAACACGTGTACGTGCTCGTCCGGTGCGCTCGACCGAAAACATTGCTGCGGTTGCTGAAAATGTGCGTGATCTCAACAATTGAACATTACGCGCACTTCTTTGATGCGAATTTTGCATAAAGACCTTGCCATGAAGCCATACAAAGTTCAATTGGTGCAGCAGCTAAAGCCAATTGACCATCCGAATCGTTTACAGTTCGCAAATTGGGCGGAAGATCGTTTGGCTGAAGATGGTGAATTTTACCTAAAAAATAATGTTTTCGGATGAAGCACATTTCCACCTCGGTGGTTATGTTAATAAAAAAAATTGTCGCATCTGGGGCACAGAAAATTCGCATATCGTCGTCGAGAAGCCAATGCACCTACCACGTGTCACTGTTTGGTGCATATTTTGGACTCGAGGCATCATTGGTCCATTTTTCTTTGAAAATGAAGAAGGAGGTGAATGTTAAGTGATTGGTTCTACGAGGAAATTGAAGCGGAAGACTTGGACGATATTTGTTTTTAACAAGATGGCGCTACGTGCCACACAGCGCACGCCACCGATGATCTTCTGCTCCCTATCTTCGAAAATCGAATAATCAGCAAATATGGAGATGTGAATTGGCCGCCAAGAAGCTGTGATCTGACACCGTTAGACTATTATCTTTGGGGAGCGGTCAAGAACAAATGATTGGCAAACAATCCTGAAACAATTGATGAGTTGAAGAACGAGATTCGAGTTGCTATTGCTAACATACGTGCCGAAACAATTGAAATGAAAAACCAGCGTTTTTAAAAGCAAGTAATAGCGCCATCACTTTGTGAAGTTATGACCAAAAGAAAGCTCGCTCTGTCTTTGTTGTTGTAACTGTGAGGTAAGTAAAATTTCTAACTTAACAATTTTGACTTATGTGGTAAGTGCTTAAGTCAGAGGGAGAAGACCCTTGAATAGTTTGCGTAAGGCTACAAACGGAAATGTACATTCGGACAAGAATTATGGGTTCGGAAAATTGCGCATCTTTTTAGTATAATCTACAGAGTTGAAACATAAGAAAGCTACAACAGCAACGCAGTTTCACAGTTAGTGTTATGCGAGATATTAGCCATGTTATACGTGAACCGATAAAAAAAATTGAAATTTTAAGACTCGTACGGTCCAAAACATGCTTTCGCTTATAAATAAGTCACACGGAGTATTAATCTTATGAGTTTTCAAAAAAGTTCTTTAATCTCTACCTACCCCACTTGGAGCCCACAATGACAGGACATCCGGTATGTGTGGCCTTCCAATCTGTATCACCGAGATTATTTAAATTGTACCAGTACAAAGCAGCACCTGGCTGCGGAAATACGGTCAGATTTAGCTTGGAAAACAAGGTGGCTCCACCCTGTGGCACCTCACTTAGCTGGAGTTGATTCATTAATAAGTTGATTTTAGCGCACTTTGCTCATTATCTGAACGACTTACATAGAAAAGCATAGTTGCAATACGATCCTCAGTACCATTATATCGGTTCTAGGGAATATCGGTTGGGTTAAATTATTATAAATAAGAGGCGAACAGCTTACCTCATCCTCTAATAGACAATCCATATGATTTTCGAAAAGTCCTCCCACACCATAGTTAATGACCTGAAAGAACTCAGCCGTCGTTATATCAAAATTCGTTAAATCTGCTACGCGTCGAGCGATACGTTTGGTTACGTTATTCGTATTGTCATCATACCACACGGACTTGGCGGTGCGTACTAATGACACTTCATATCCATTGCCCGTCGAGTTTAACGTTTCCGATGCCATTAAATGCTCTTTACTAATCTCTTTCAATAAGCTCCGTTCGCTGTGCGTTACCACATCATGGAGGAGCACCACATATGGATCGAGAGATAAAAGTTCCATTTTGATAGGCGCAAGGAGTAAAAAAGGCGACGCGGTGGTGTTGTAAAGGCAATACAACTGAAGATCCTTGGAAATAGCACACTTTCCACTGCAGCAATGTGACAAGCTATTTTCAAGTTCGATATCATCCAAGTGCTGCTTGTTTATTGAATCATGTGACTCGGTTAAGGGCAAGGTAAAGAACTGCTTCTGTAGGTTCTGAAGCTCAAAGAATATAGAGAGGTTATCTGGGTCCAGCTCAAGCGCAGTCTGTAGAGCCTCCACGGCATTTGGAACTTTATCTATAGTGGCTAAGACTTATTAAGGAGTTCAGAGGAAGGAGTCGAGGGTAGAATACCTACTTTGCTTTAAGTAAGCGCGTGCCAAAGTCTCATAAATGACTGCCTCGGACAGATCACGTAGTTGGTGCATTTCTTCTCGATGATTTGTCTGGTCAAAACTCCAAAGGGACACGAGTAACCATTGTTCGGCAGCGTTCCACAAACTGAGGTGGTGATTATGCTTTGCAAGGGCAAAACAATCGACAGGCGCAAGAGTGGCACTGCAATGAAGGGGATAATTTTAGTCCTGATCCGCCAGACAGCAACAGCCACTCACTTGTATTGCACACCATCAAGAAGACCACTGACCATATCCCAGGGCGACAGCCTGTAGACTTTCTGTATGCGTCTCACACTCTCGGCGGCATCTTCGAAATCACTGTCATCGGGGAGATAAGCTTTTGTGTTGCTCAGGTACTCTAGTTGCTCTGAATGCTTAGGTTAGGGAGCTGTTTTTTTGGTGTGATCGATCTACTTACCCGAGCCGATAGTATTTTCCAAAAATAGTTGCCAATAAAACCAATCCGAATGCATGTGACGTATGAGTGAAAAACTGTTCACGGGATTTGCCAAGAATTCTTTCACATTATGACGGGCTGCGTTTTGAAAAGCCTTCATTTTGTGGAGCCCTCTGCAAATTTGACAATATTTAAGCTAGAACAAAGTGAAACATGGCAACGAGGCAGCAGCAGCTCAGCGGCTTAAGTATTTGTGTGGATTTACGGTGGGACGCTCCATAAAATGAAGAGCACAAAGGAAGGCACTTAAGGAGCTGAGCGGACAAAACGTATACCGTAAAATGAGTTTGCCTAAAGCTGCTGCCTTCTCGTTAATCTAGTGCAGTAGTTCTATTTCTCACAATCGTATAGCATCTAGCTTCTCCCCTAAATCCAGCACGTATTGCTCTAGATTATCCACCAGATCTCTATTAATTTCCAGTAACTCATCCATGTTCACCACCGATCTAGCATAACGTTTCCGATTCTTATCTTGGGGCTCTTCAAGCACTTGTGCTGAAATAGTTGTAGCACCAATAAGCAGAAGAATATAGTGTACCACTTTCATGGTGATTTAAGTTTAAACTAAAAAATAAATTCTCATTTTCTAGCAGCAAAGCAAAAAATTCATTTTGTTACAAATTAGTTACGTTCCATGCTGGACGGAATCCATTAAAAATTACTACCACATGAGTTGACTATTCTTGTTGATGCGACAGGGTTGCCTGAACACGCATCCACTTGGTCATAACTGGCAGAATATGTAGATGAGAACTTTAAGCCTTAAAAATACGTGCGTTACAATCACTTACTCCACTTGGAACCCATGAAAACGGGACATCCCAGATTCTGTTCTGTTATCATGTTCCCCATTGTGTAGCTAATTTTAAAAGAATAATACCGCTCCGCTGAGAAAGCTCTGTGTCCTTCAGTCAAGGTGTCTGCGCAGACTATCGGGAGCACCCTGGTATATGTGCACAAGACATTTGGAGAGTAACCTCAGTGTGCCCAAGATTGGTGGCGTAATCAATAAACAGGCAGGTGATTATGTGGAGAAACTAAGAAGTCACTCCAACGCACTAGCCAGAAGACTCCTGAGCAGACGAAAGAAATCAGGAAGTAGAGTAAGACGACGCCTCAAAAAACTTTTCCCTATGGAGCTTCCCAACAGACAAATATACTAACTAAGCAACTACCTCCCATTCAATAAACTTGACACCAAACATATTTTATATCATCACAAAACAACTCGCTCATAATCAGACACATTACACAACAGATAAGTTAAGAGAATATCTACACAATCTAAATTAAGTTGCCAAATTTACACAAGGTGACAGAAAATTTAGAAACAAAATAAATAATAAAAAAGGTTTTGGGACAAACGAATAATATAATATTTATGGATATCGATGGTTATATAAACCGAAGAAGTTTATTTGTTCATCAAGTAAGGGAGAACAGTCTTCTTTTCAAGCAATTAAGGAATATATGCGGAGTTTTAGATTTTTATCTTAAACCTTTAAAAAAAAAGTTAAAATTTTTGTCGGTGTGTGTTGCAAGTACAAAAGTACCCAAATAACGCGAGCCCAGGCTTTATATAAAAAACTAACTACAGAAGTCCCTTGTGTCAGAATTTAAGGGTCTAATAACACTAGTTTACAGCCAAAAAGACCCATTTTGGATGGTGAAAAATTTTTTATACATATGAATTTTTTCCATTTTTTCGGTAGGTGCACTTACGTTTTATGCCATATCTCAATTCATTAAGCAAAGATATGAATCGAAAGGTAATTGAATGGTCAATAATCGCGTTGTGCGCTCTATAAGTCCCACTCTCTATCACTAAGATTGCCTCTCTTGAACGGAATGCTGTAGTTATGGGTGGGTGGGGGGTGTGAGGTGTTAACTGGCCGTTTGACTCGTGACCAAATGCGAGTGTAAGAGTACAGAGTATGTTATAGTCGGGCTTGACCGACTTTCTTTCTTGTTTAAAAATAAATTTTTATGTGCTTCGACTTTTGTTCATTTCTGGTATTCTTTTACTGATCTGTCTATTCGCCCACTTCTAATATTGACCAAATAACGGTGACAATTAAAAAAAAAAATATCTAAACACTTAAAATACTCAAATTTGACTGTTAGTTCCTTCATTTAAATTGATCTAGCTACAATAATTATTCTTAGATTTTCTTCATCAATATCTTATTATTTTTGCAGAAGTGCGATTTATAAGTCAAAAGAATAAAAATAATTTTTTTGGATTTTTTAATATTGTTCCTAGGCGATTAAAAATTAAATTTCTTGCATTTTCGAGCAAAAAATCAATTTTTTTGAAATATATTTGGTCATTGTATTCAGACTTCAAAACCGATTTGAAAACAATGTTCTACGTTATTATTGACAATTTAATGACCTTTCGATTCATACATTACTTAACACCATGTGACGATTATGAATTGAGAATTGAGAGGCATAAAATGAAAAAAATTAAGAATTCATATTTAAAAAATTTTTGAAATCGATTTTTGAGATCACCATTTCAAACTACACTTAAAAATTGTTTCAGTAGAAATGGGTCATTTTATTTATTTTTTTTTGTAAACTAGTGTAATCGGATTTTATTTAGTGTTGTACTGTGTAATATGTCCAGCTTTTTAATGAAAGTGTCCAATTGGGCCTGGTCATACTAAAAGCAGTCAAGGCTAGAAATATAAAAGGTGGGCCTCCTAATAACATCCAATTCGGTACCATTTCTGAATTTGAAAACCCAATTAACCATTTTTGTAAAAAGTTCTTGGAAACAAAACGTCCTTCTCGCCTCATAAGAGGCTATTATAATCAGGGCTTAATACCGAAACCGGAACCCTTAACCGAAATAAACCGTTTTAAATCAAGTACCGGAACCGATACAAATTTTTTCTGAGAACCGAATACCGCTTACAGTTGCTATTGGAACCGATAGCATCGGAATGAAACCGATTCGTTGGTACCGATACAGTTTCGGATTTTTTTACCTTCGGAGGTGGTGATAAAAACACATCAATTGTGTCAACAAATAAGCGACTGGATTCCATTTAGACTTTTCTCGCACTTAAGCGTGTTCGAAACCATGAAAACATTCTTAACTGGTGGTCAGAATCCTCCTCAAAGTTCCCAGAATTGTATGAGATTTCAAAAGCCGTGCTTTCTGTTCCATCTACGCAGGTTAGCGTTGAACCTTTTCTCTGTCGTAAAATTTATAATGAATCCGCTATGAAGTTGTATGAACTCAACCACATTGAATGCAATTACAAGAATGCTATATAGTTAGTGGACATTAAAAACTCGAAAACTATTTATTATATAATTTTACTTTCAATGTGAAACCATTCACTTTGTGTTGAATTTTGAGTTGTTTTATTACACAGGAATAAAATGGTTTAGATTTATCTCAGAATTTAATTTTTCCGGATCCGAAATTCGTTTCGGGATTAAGCCCTGATTATAATACATAGCACAAGGCAATAAAATTAGACTTTTTCCAGTATATTGAAGGGTTGGTGGTGATTCCAAATGATTTTCGTATGCTGAACACGAATCTGTTTTCAGAAATTGTCCATCACGTCAAGACTTGTAGTAATTTGAGCTTAAAGTTGCAATAAGAGCCTGTTTTGACTCTTTTCGAGCGCTTTTTCTGGGCAACCTTTACTTCTGTTTTGACTTTCTTTGATATTATCAGAAAGAACTAATCCTTAACTTTGAAATAAACTATCTCAAACATTTCTACGATTTTTTTCAATGAAGATATACCATTTTTATACCCGTTACTCGTAGATTAAAAGGGTATACTAAAGTTGTGCAAATGTATGTAACAGGCAGAAGGAATCATTTCCGACCATATAAAGTATATATATTCTTGATCAGCATCAACAGCCGAGTCGATATAGCCATGTCCGTCTGTCCGTCTGTCTGTATGAACACCTAGATCTCAGAGACTAGAAGAGCTAGAGCAACCAATTTTGAAATGTAGACTCCTATTGTCTGCACGCAGATCAAGTTTATTTCAAATTTTTGCCACGCCCACCCCCGCCCCCACTATAAAAATGTTGAAAACCCACATCAACCCATATCGATCTCAAATTTAAAACTTAAGTTTATATTCGCAACATCTATAAGCCCTCCAATTTTCATCAAGATCGGATGATAAATAGCCGAGTTAAAAAAATGTTGCATACTTTTCGGCTGTCTCACCTCAGGCACACAGGATGGCTATTAAACATTTCTATGCATGAGTAACGGGTATGTCGAAGTCGGTTAGAGCTGACTTTAACTTACGCTCTCGTTAGTAATTGTATCCGTTTTCACAAAAAATCTTTTATATTGTGAAATACTATGAAAGGCATAGTTTTCGGCTATAGGCCATTTGGGTATATTATTATATGTATTCAAAATGGAATACCTTCCTTTTTTTTTCTTCGGAATAGTTAATTTTAAAGTTAAGAAATAGTAACTTACGATAATATACAAAAAACCCAAAACAAAAATATAGGTTGCCCACAAAACGCGTCTGGAAAGAGTCAAAACAGGCTCTTTTTGCAACTTTAAACTAAAATTACTAAAAATTTTGTCGTGATGGACCATTTCTGAAAACAGATTCGTGTTCAGCATACGAAAATCATCTAGAATCACCACCAACCCATAATACACTGGACCTTGTTGCCTAGTGTAATTATCTTTCTTTATTTTAAAAGTGAAATTAAATGAAACTGATAATTCCAACGGCCGATTTGACCGATTCGCAATTTATTAAAAAATCGTGACAGCTTCACGTTTCCGCCATATTAAAGCTGAGTTCTTCAACTAGTTTCAGCTGACTCACTGTGCATAGCACGGTTTTATAAAGAGTTGATCCAAAACGGCTATCCATTGGGATAAAACTGAAACCAACAGGAAGATGAGATACTTATCAACTTTCGGCAGTTAGCTTTCTACTCACGCCACTTGTTACCCTTCAATACTGGACAGGAAGTGTGTGATGTGCGCGAGTCTCCCTCACCCTTGTTGTCCAAATTGTGGAATAGTAATGCATTACCAAGCTTGGGTTGCACCGAAATCTCCAGCTCAGGGAAAGCGGTGGCACCGCCTTGCTCTACATCACTTAACTGTGTAAAAATGAATAAAAGCTATAAGATTGAAATACACAATGCGGTAAAATAAGTTCGTACATAAATAAGTAAGGTGGCAATACGATTCTTCATCTCGGTCCCTTGAAGAACTGCATCACTGAAATAGTCATAATGCTCTCCATAGTGGCCACCTAGGCCGTAATTCATAATTTCCAAATATTCAGAACCGGATAGATCGAAATTGGAAAGATCACCCATAAGACGAGATATGGCATGTAGACTAACATTTGAACTGGGTGATAGCCAAGCGCCGTGTGTCGTACGCCATCGATTTGGCACTGAATCCGTATGCCTACCGTTAAGGGTCAATGCACGCTTTAGCAGTGGTGCACCAATTTCACGTAGTCTTAATGCTTGCTTCTGGCTCAGGACATCATGATATAAAACAATATAAGGATCCAAAGAGAGTATTTCCATCTTAAATGGAGCGATCCTTAGGAATGGAGAGTGAGTGTTTGCATAGCGACAATACAAGCGAGTGGGCTTATGGAAGGCTGGGTTACAACAATTTCTGTAATAAGTTTGTTCGTAATGGCTCTGGGTGTGGTTTTCTGTAACAAATTGTTTGGTGTAAAGCTCCATTCAAGTTATTTATGGCAACTCACGGCTATTCACAGAATCATGTTTTGGAAATTTTTTTGATGTCAGCTTCATCGACTACTTGAAGCACTTTATAGATTTTCCGTTCCATGGGCGTTAGTTGTTGATATCCCAATAGAGTTACATTAAGCCAGTCATTTGCTTGCTCCAGTTGCGACTGATCGTACGTAAATCCAGCCATTTCCAAAGATTCTGAAGGACTGAACTTGGAACTGAAATAAAAAAAAACAAGTAAGAAAGTCGGTCAAGCCCGACTGTAATATACTCTGTACCTGCAGTTGCAGTGCTGCTGCTGCGCTGCCCCAGCGAACTTTCTTTTGGTCATAGCTTGACCTATAGATGGCGCCACCACTGTGACCATTTCAAAACTGACAAATAGATGATGCCACTAATGTAACCATTGCAAAACACACCTTTGATTTGGACTGACTTTTGGTCATAACTTGAGTATCGTTTATCCCATCTATATCATTTCTTTGGAAAATCGAAATGCAAAATGTTGGTATCATTTGCAAAAACTACATTCTGATTGAGTTCAAAATTTAGAGATTGGAACTGCATAGCACAGAAAAACTATAGATTTAGGAAGGATTTATTTTCTTCCAGACAACAGCTATGTTTTTGTGAGAGATAACCAGTGATTGGAAAGGTACTCGAATTTCTCACCCAGGTAAGGTAAAAGGTAAACGTCAAAAAATATACCTAGGTAAGGTAAAAGGTATCCGGAATTTCCAGTACCTAGGTAAAGGTAAAGGTACAAAAAAAGGTACTTTTAAATTTAAAACCATGGTTCAGTAATTTTTATTAGTAATGAATATTAAAAACATAGCAAAACTTTACTGCTTCATTCCAAACATTCTTAGAGTCATACTGAATAAATCCAGATAGAAGGTTTAAAAATGGAAAATTTTGATTGTTATATTATTAAAAAAATTGGTAAGTACTATGTGGCTTTTTAAACAGAACAAGAGTTTCGAATATTTCGTCACCTAGTCCGATTCTTTTTGGTTCAAGTAAAAATTCTGGCTGAGCTAGGCAAAATGGTTTTTATACTGACAAATCACATTACAAATAATTTTATACTTAAGTATAGATTCTAAAGATTCGGTATTATCGGCAAGATAACTGATACTTTGGCTTTCATTGATTCGTAGGAAGAGAAACTATTGGGGTGAACCCTCTAGCGTAAAGAAATTGAAGTATATGATATATTAACCACATTGTTTTGCGTATACAAATTCGCAAGAAACTGCTGTTATAGACTGGAATAAAAACATATTTATGCACATAAGTATGTATGTATGAATCGAAAATTTAGTGCAAAAAAATTCGATCATATGTACATTAATACGTGTGTATGTTTGTAAGTATTCAGAATTTTGTGCACATATGTATGTGTTCTTTACACATAGTTGACATTTGCCATTCGGGTTGAAAAATGTTTAGTGACTGATCAGTCATTGTTAACCATAATAAAGTTTAAATTTTACGAGACAGTGCTGATCAAAATCCACAAAATATTGGTACGTTGTCGCGAAGGTTGCCCGATTTTTCTCTGCTCTATCTTTGAGTATTTTCTTGCAAAAGCATGAAGCCAATAAATTAAGTCTGACCGAATATACTGAAAATCCCAAACGTGTAGAGATGATACAATACAACAATTGATATTAATACTTGGTCGCGAAAAAAAATCACGTAAGAAAACTGCCTAGGTAGATAAAAATTAAGACCTAGGTAAGCTAAAAGGTACTTGAATTGGAAAACACCGAGGTAAGGTAAAAGATACACAAAATATGTATCTAGGTATGTACCTAGGTATTTGTCCCAATGTACTTCCAAACACTGGAGATAACTCTATGTAGTAGATGTTAAATTGGCCCTAAATGTATTAGTTTAACAAAAGATATGTATTTTGAAACCAAAACTTGCTAGAAATTTAGCCGGCGCGAGACCCCAAAGATTTTGCACCTTTGCTGACTTGAAGTTCCCAAGCAGACATAGCAATGCGGCAACAGAACCGCAAATTCTCGAAACAACTGTACAGTCGACTAGCCTTCTTTGTGGTATTGTGTGTTTTTGCTTAACATGACCTCGAGCCGGCTCAAGCTTGCTAGTTTGATTATTATAAAGTTCGTTAAAACTGTCACGATATGTATTTAATTTCATTCAAATCAAAAGAAGTTGTAGAAACTTATTCATGAATTTATATTAATAGAATTGAGGAAAGATGATTAACTTGCATAGAAAACATATTTTTATGTATAAAACGTAAAGGTAAAATTGTTTTATTTGAGGTACTTTGGAGCACAGTAAAAAATTCAAAAGAATGTACTCAGTAAATCTCACTTTTTGTTGCCCAAAACACAACGAAAATATTGACGAAAAATTTCAATAAAATATGTTCGATATCCAATATATCGCAACTGAAAAATATTCAAAAAATAATGTGTAGTCTTTTTTAACAAAAATATTGATATTTCGAAATATCGATATTATTTCCGGCAACCCTACCAAAAAGCCAAAGTTTGTTTTGGGATGCTGTCAGCAATTTGGAGATGCTTATCAAATCCGCACTTACAGGCGAGCAGGGATGTCGACACAATTATACGCCGAAAGAAGTGGAGCTAAATAAGTCAAATTTCAACACAGCAATGAAGGCAATGATCGGCTATTAGACAGATTCAAAAAAACTTGGATAATAACTGTTGGCAGAGAAGTGGTAACTAACGGGAAATGGTGGTTAGAATTCAAAGCAAAGGCTTACAACAGAGTTCTTCGGAAAAGAGGATATGAAGAGAATAATTCGAAGACAGATTCATAAGAAGGTGAAAGCCCCCATTGCTAGAAAAGCTAAATAACTAACTAGATTCAAGGTAACAAGGTCGCTTTTTGCATCTAGCAGTGAACATTGAAGCATTTACTGTATGGCATTGCAACTTACTCGTATTGAACACCATTTAGTCGTCCTTGAGCGAACTCCTCCGCAGTTACCCCATAAACGTTCTGAAGGAGACTGATGGCATTCAAAGCCTCAGCATAGTCCTGAACTGTAGGCAGTCTCGGTAAAAGATTTCGAATTTCCCGGATATGTTCTAAAATAAAATAGAATCAACATTTAGGTCGATTTAGCTACGTAAGCTAATCCCACCGCTGCCAAGAGGCCGCTCCATTAGCTGTCGCCAGTGCGTCCAGTCGTAGTGCATGTGCCGCAAAAGGGAATAACTGTTAAGTGGATTAGCAAGATATTCTTCCCGATTGGGTTGGGCTGCAGTTTGTCTAGCTCGCATAAATGTTATATGACTAAAAACATAATATTTACTACAGTAAACATAAGCTTCAATTTTGATACAACTTACCGACGCATGATACTGATCTTTTGTTTCAGATCGCTAGCATAGTGAGACAAGTGAGTTAGCAGTTTCTCATCCAAATCTAAAAGTTTACTCATTCCAAACACAGAAGAGGCATAATAAGTCTCCACACAAAGACTTAAATACGGGTTAAGTAGAATAAGAAAAACTTGAACTTGTGGCAACCACATGACTAAACAAAATAGATGCAAAGAAACTTTCACTCGAAGGTATATAATTTTAATTAAGCAGTATGACGAATTAAATTGTCACGCCGTGTTTATTTTGTCGTTAAGTGATTATTTGACACACTTCGTCCATCCGCTGAAACACACGCGTCTGTTTTCACAAAGTTCCTTAACATAAGCCAACTAGTCACTCGATCTCTCTGCAAGACAAGGTCTTCTAAATAGTTGTCCCAAATCACCCAACCATTTGGTCATTACTGAAAAAAGGGGAGGAACTATTAGACACACTTTAACATTACTTCCCTAATTTGCTTACCCCATCTCGAGCCTACAATAGTGGTGCAGGCCGAGTGTCCGGTTCTGGGATCACCCTCGCCTTTGTGATTGAGGTTACACCACATCAAGGCGGCCCCTTTTTTGGGATAAACTGTTATATTCAAACGGGGAAATGTGGTGGCACCACCTTGAGGCACATCGTTTAACTGAATGAAAAAATGTGTTGCCTAAGATTTTCAAAATATTCACAATTCTTACTTACATAGAACAATATTGTGGCCATGCGATCACCAAATGAATAATCGGTACTCTTAAAAAAAAGCTTGTCTAATTAAAATGCACGTGGGAAAGGCCATGCAGTGACTTACCTCTCTACCAAAATAATCATAATGATTACGATAATGTCCACCAATTCCGTAGTTCATCATCTGGAATGGCTCCGAACATCCGATATCAAAATTTGTAAAGTCCTCGATACGTTGGCTTATTCTTTTCGTTATGTTATTATGAGTCCCCGGGACCCATACGGCTTTGGTGGTGCGTGCAGGATCTGAAACGGCTTTTTGTAGGTTTAAATCAAAGGTTAAGGCACGAAATAGCTTGACTCGTGCTAGTTTCAGCATTTTTTCAATTTCATTATCCGAGATTACATCATAATGGAGCACTATATACGGATCAAGTGAGAGTATTTCCGTTTTAACGGGTGCCAATACCAAAAACGGCGAAGCTGTTGTATTGTAGAGACAATAGAGCTGTGATGTGACGTTACGGCATTCTATTAAGCAGCAAGTACGATCTTCGTCCTCCTCCTTATAACTATACTCTTGAACCAATTTAAGGCGACTGCTCATTTTCAGCTTGACGAAAGCTTGTTTTATGCTGGGATTGTTGGGCGAGTCTATCATGGCTTTGGTTAAAATGTTCCAAGCGTCTTGCTTTTTATCTGAAACAAAGCCAGGGAAGGTATAAAGAAATTTCAGTAGAAGTATACAAACCTAACTTATTCAAAACTTCGGCATATAGCACAATCAGAGATGGTTTGTTTAACCCCAGCTGATCATTAAGATCTGAATTGTGCTCATCGGCTTTATAGAGTTGAAGTGCTGTTCTAAGCCACTGTTCTGCCTCAATGTATGCTTCGCTCTCTATCAGATATTTTGCCATAGTAAAACAATCCAGACAAGTCAGAGACACGCTTTAAGCACAATTTTTCTTTTAAATTCCATATTTCTCTCTCTTAAAAACTATTACTTACTTGTATTGCACATTTTGCAATAGGCCCAAAGCCATCTCACTTCCGTCTAGGGAATAGGTTTTTTGAATGCGATACAATCCATTGTTGCCCTCCAACATGTCCTTTGAACTGGGTAAGTTTTCATACTGTAAGCTTATATTTTCTGCAAACTCTTTTTGAAAATAAATATGGGATTATCTGCATATTTTATATAGTTGGTGAACTACATACCCCTTCCAGTCTGTTGCTCCAAATGCCATAGCCAGTTAGGCCATTCCATATGCATATGACGCAGAAGGGTGAAACTCTTCAAGGGATTGGAAAGATACTCTTCGGCACCTTCTTTGTTGGCCTGTAATAGTTTTTTTCGCCTGAGCTGTACGTAACTGGAAGAGCGAAAAGTTTTAATATAAACAATAACTTTTGTATTATTCAATAGATTTCAATGATATATCGCGTATTTTATTTGAGAAATATTTGGCGTATATTATTTGGAAATAGCGGTTTTCGAATTCAGAAACATTCATTATGAATCCATTAACTCGTTTTCTGCGACTTTGCAAAATCGAATTAAAAATATAACACACTGTTACAGAGAAAACATACTTTCGAAATGACCTATCGTCCTCTGTAGAGCAGGTCGAGTATAGCATTTCCTCATACTTGGTTTTTTCCTAACACGCGCATGGGCTGTGTGATTGTTTGTAACCTTGTCAATTCAAGTCAAGATACTTCGGTCACATCTGGCTTAACTATTTTATTCTATGCGATTTTTCCTTAAGTTTATTATAAGAGCCCATTTAGTTCTCCGTTGAAGAAATGTTGTCCCAATGAATTGGAATTTGGATCATCGTTCTAGTATATTTTTTGAGTATGCTAACATATTAGTGTCAGCCTTAACATAAGTGCCCCTATAAATAAGCTCTGTTTTGATTGGCGCCAAAGTCAAATAATATTTTTTAAATAATTAAAATGCAAATATAAATAAACTTCCATGTTTCACGATTTCTGGGCAAATATTAAGGGTCACCGAATAATGTTCTCTGGGATAAAGATATAGTGAGTAGCTGCGGGCAGTAAGTGGCTATTATTATTTGCTAATGGGTTGAACATCGCATTTAAAACAAAAGAGCCGTGCACAGCAAGAACCGTATACAAGCAGGCACGGTTAAGGCTTGTGAAAAGCTGATTCCTTTCTTTGGCAAGCGTTCGTTTCTTGTCGGTGTGAATCTGGGCGATGCGTGTGTGCGTTTAGCCACTGAAACGAAGAAATTGCTTTTCAAGACCACAAAGAAGGCCCAATGATAACTATCCATAACCATGATTGTTATAATACTGAACCGCGATAAAATACCATGAATGACCGATTATGAAGCATATAAAAACCACTATAACGAGAGGGACGAACCATTAAATACCAAACAACAAACCGAAGAAGATCAAGCCAATTAAAAATGAAAAGAAACTGACATCAGCATGCGAATCCACTATAGCAACGATGACGTCGCAACAAGTACAAATGGCTCGCTTCGAAGTGATTTAAAACAACAGCGTGTTGGCGTCAGCACGCACAAGTAGACGGCGCAGCAAGTGCAGTGTGGGCGACCGAAACTCGCTGATAAGGGTTGCGTTTACTGTTGTTGTTGGAGTGCGTCGGAGATGGGTCGGAGACGCTTCCTTCTACACACAAAAAAATCTGGTGGGTAAAATTAACTAACGCTGACAGTAACTTTGTTCGAAATTTTTTATGCATGTGGTTTTGTTGTTGCTTGGTAACTGTGTTAACAGTAAAATCTACAGAAGAAATTGTAAAGTTTACGTATTTATTTTAGCTCGTATTTTGTTGTTGCATTTAACAACTGTACGCTGAGTAAATTTCAACCACAAACATTTTTTCACATATTTTGTTGTTTTAATAAGTTACTGCTAACTACTGTAACTTTACCATAGAAATAGTTACTCTGACGTGATTTTTTCATCTCATACTTTGTTTTTGCAGCAATTTACTGTACCCACAAGTAAATCTTACCGCACAAATAGTATAACTTTTTAAATGAATTTTGTTGCTTCTCGGATTAACTCTACCGACAGTAAATCTAACCGCGAAAATTGTTTATTGAGAAAATTTCAGTTTGGCCCTTATATTTATATTGTACTTTCACTGAATTTGAACTTGAGAATTACTAGTGGTCTCATTTATGCGACATTTAAGAAATTTTTCGTGCATGTGGTTAGGCAGATTCAATACAAGTAATATGTTAGACGCAATTCTATTAACGCGCGCCGTAGCGTAACTGGTAAAGACGTCCGTCCAATCGTGTTCAGTCCAAGGGCCCAGAGTTCGAATCCCCCCCAAGTAAGTAAAAATTTTCAAATAAAATAAAAATGTGTTTAATTCAAAAAATTGTTTCAGAACCAAAATTGGTGGGTGGTGGGTGGGGGTATTAAGGTTGCCTCTTCTGGTCTGGGATGATGATGAGCTCAAGTAGATTGGCAACTTGTGACAGCGAAAATAGTATCCAACCCTACTTTTCTTCAGTTGAGTAACAGTTGTTAAATTACTATTTTTATGGTAAAATTACTGTACACACAGTAAGAAAATTTACTTACTGTACGCATCGGTTAATATTACTAATTTTGTGGGTTGGCGCATTTCTAAACGATATTTTCAGTTAGATTTACTATTGCATTAGTTCTCTTTGCGTAAAGGCTTACGTGATAGTTACTGTCAAATTTTGTGAATTTTACCGACTTTTTGGGTTGGCGCATTTCTAACCCAAAATATCGGTTAAATTTAACCACAGATTTTTTTGTGTGTATGCGTTACAAACATCCGGACAATTTTAAAATATCCTCTACAAGAGTATAAAAAGAAAAAAACCCTTCTCACCTTTCAATGACATCCACTTTTTCTTGCAGTGTATCTGCGAAATTCTCCAAATTGTTCACTAATTGCTTATCAAAGAAAAACAAATGTCGCAGTTCAGATATAGACATGGCATAATGTTTTCCAGGTCTTTCCACATCTTCTGATCTTGTTATAGAAAACCCCAAGATCAGGAAACAGAGACAACCAATTCTTAACATTTGAACGTCTTAAACTTGACTGAAAATGAGAATTGTGCCCAAGTAAAATTTATCAGTTTAGAGAAATTGATTTAGCACGGCAATTTAAGCACAAGTGAGACCTCTTTGGCGATGTGTTAATTAGTTTTAGAATTTACCTTTTCAAAGCGAGTAGGTTAGAACCAACGTCTTTGATGTACCTCTTGCTCAATAAGTATTCAATACGCTTTGCTTATACCAATTAACAGAGAATTATAGTAAATTCTCTAATAATAATGCTTTAATATCGTGATAGCCATTTTAAATATTATATGCTTTTAAACAGATCTTCAAAATGTAGTCCAAATCTGGTCAAGCGGAAAATGGGTCTTAGTGTGAAAATGTAGTGTGTTTCCAATTTTAGCGTACCTTAACCCTTTCATTCTGCCATAATTTAAATTATTAGCTTTTAAACACATT
>JBAMBO010004044.1:0-67851 GCA_037044535.1 Lordiphosa magnipectinata
GCTAACGCTAACGCTAACGCTAACGCTAACGCTAACGCTAACGCTAACGCTAACGCTAACGCTAACGCTAACGCTAACGCTAACGCTAACGCTAACGCTAACGCTAACGCTAACGCTAACGCTAACGCTAACGCTAACGCTAACGCTAACGCTAACGCTAACGCTAACGCTAACGCTAACGCTAACGCTAACGCTAACGCTAACGCTAACGCTAACGCTAACGCTAACGCTAACGCTAACGCTAACGCTAACGCTGATGCTGACGCTGACGCTGATGCTGTTGCTGACGCTGACGCTGACGCTAACGCTAACGCTAACGCTAACGCTAACACTAACGCTAACGCTCCCAAATCCTCATAGGCCTCCTTGAATTTGGAGCAGCCCTTATAACTCGCAATGTGATCACCCTTACAGTTTGCACATTTGGGATTCTGTACCCTAACGTCTGCGCAAGCAGTTGAGGGGTGGCCACCTGCACATTTTCGGCACACAAAGGGCTTGCGGCAATAGTTTTTGGTGTGTCCAAATGCCTGGCAGCGATGGCATTGGACAGGATTGTGCCTCCTCAGCTGGCGCTCCACAGTTACACGCTGGTTGCCAAGCTCTGTTACCGCTAGAATTTTGTCGTTCTCCCCATCAGGTTTTGGCTGAAGTTCAACTGCAAACATATTCATGGGGGTCAAACGGCGCCTGTGTTTTATAACATTTATATTGCGCGGGTCAAACCCCAGGCTGCGTAGTTGATTCCGGATCCGCTCACATGGAGTGGAGTAGTGTAGGTCACGTATCACGGCCTTGTAAGTACTCTCACTGACTAACTGGTGTGTGTGCGTCTTTTCCATATTAAGTGCCCGTGACAGAGCATTGTAAGTGGCTAAGTCCTCACTCTCTATTTTTACACTACCAAATTTAGAGCACTTACTAGTAAACTTTCCAATGCCTGGGATGCTGTTTAACTTGTCAAGAATCGGCTGTATTTCCTTGACCTCGTGCAAGAAAATGGCAGGAATTTTCTTAGCTTGCAGCTCCATTTGTTGTTTCTGCCACAACTTCTGCTGCTGCACAGTCATTTGGTGTGGTAGTAAATTTTTTAGCTGGTTAGCTGAGCAGTTGTCAGGAGCTGTCATTATAACGGGCTCTCTGCTAGCTATAGATTTGACTGGACTAACCTTGTCCTCTCCAGTATGCGGATCTGTTTCCATAATAGCGCTTTGCTCGTTATGCTAGCTAAAACTTTTTTAGACACCCCTTTGCTGGAGTTTGACTTTGACACATCAGCCAGTCTAGCCGCCAGCCGAGAATTTCTGCTATATGGATGTTTTAGCAGCGCCGCACTGGCACAAGCAGGAAGGCGTGGGAGTTTAGATTGCTTACCCAAACGGCCGAATTGACTTTTCAAGTTGGCCTTCGCCACCGCTTTAGTAAGAGAAACCAGACCCGATCTTGCCCGTTTAGGGGGAGGCTGCTTAAGTGGTGTTGAGGACGTCAGATTGAGGCTAGCCTTTATATCAGCCCAGTTTAATTGGGACAGGTCAGCCATTTGTGGGTTATTTTCCTGTTGCTGCACCTCTGAGTTTTCTACGCTAGACGCGGAGGTGTCTGTGGAGACAAGGGCAGAGTAGAGCATTTGAGAGGGATCAAAGTAAGAGCACGCTGCATGTGTGTTGGTGCCCTTGCCATCGTCATTATCGTTGTCAGATTCCAAAACAATAACTGCGTTGTTTGCATTAGTATTGTCGCCAGTTGCCTCGCTCTCGCTTATGGATATGACTGTAGTATTGGTGTCATCCCAACCGTCATCACCAAAGAACATGGGAGAGGGGAATTTGCGAGTATAAGAGTTGTTGCCAGAAGCCATCTTTGTGGATGCTATTCAAATAACTGTTTACTGTTTACACGTATATGTGAGTATGCGTTCACATACACAACACAAGCACCAACAGTACAAAGTACGGTTCCCACGGCAATCGGGTCTTCGTCCCGGAACCGACGCAGTGTCCAGTACACTGCCCAAGGATTGCCAACCCCGGTCAATGGAAAGTCAACACTTACAACTTCAACAAGAAACTTCCCAACCGTTACAACAACAACAACAGTACAAAGTACAAATGCATACAGCTCACATATAAGTTTTACAGCAAGTAAAACTACACAGAACACACACACGTACGAATGACAAAACGTTTTAAAATAACAATTAATTGGCAAAATTAATTGTTAGAGTCGTCGCGCAGCCAGAAATAAAATTATTAGCGTTTTATCGGGTTGTTGCAACTTTTCGCGGCACCCTTGTTAAATTGTTATTAACTTTAAGTAGTATTATTAACAAATTTTTATTTTTTTTTTTTTTCATATGTAGTGGCTTTCATATGTAGTGGCGACGGTGCGCACACAATAAGGGCAAGGCGACGACTAATCGTCATTCCAAGCCTTGAATTTATTAATATACTTAAATACTTATAATATTTTTCAAATATTTTTAAATACAATTTTTGTCATGAAACAATATTTGGAATAGCATGCACCACTGTGCAACTAGCATATACTAATTTGTAAGAATTAAACATTAACAATATTTAGCAAATATTTTTTTAAATATAATAATTTGTTTTTTTGTTTGTCAAAAGAAAACAATTTTTGAAATAGCTTGCACCACTGTGCAACTGGCATATACTGAGACAAGGGCACTCAACAGCTGGTTGCCAATTTTGGTCTGGCAATGCCGTTGAGGCCTGGCATGTGTTTACATAAAATAATTGTTTTTTCACAGCGCAGAAGGCAACTGTTTTTATATTTAGATTGGAATACAATTAGCAATTCGGGCAGGAATCAGCAGTGGGAGTGCCAGGCCAATATACACCATCCTCCATCCTTCAGTGGTGGCCACCAGGTGAACCCAGTGTGGGCTCGGAGGTTGGCAGACAAAACGCCAGCATGTGTGTGTGTATATGTGTGTGGCCCAGCAGCCGGAACAACGTGTCTATTCTTCCAAATAAATTGGAACAAGCATCAGCGATTCCAGCAGGAATCAGCAGTGGGAGTGCCAGGCCAACATACACCATCTTTCATCCTTCATTAGTGACCACCAGGCAAGCCCAGAAGTGGGCCCGATACTGGCAGCCGAGATGCGTGTATATGTGTGTGTATGTGTGTGGCCCAACAGCCGGAGCAGCATGTAAGTAGTTGATTCCCAGACAGGCCGTCAGGAAATCGTACTGGACCAGCATTGTTTTTGCCAGCAGTAACTATTTCCCAATTTTAGCAGGGAATTAAGTGGAAGCCAGTTGGCCACCTCAGGCACCCGCATCGCACAGCCGGCAGCATGAGTGCGGCCAGCACGAGTGCCTTAAGTATGTAGGAAGCCAAACCAGCCCGAATCCTGGATAGTGGGGGCCAAAAAGTTAGACCCACAGGACGTACAACAGTGTGGACGACTCCCAGACAGCCAGTCGGGGTATTGTGAGACGCTGACGCTAACGCTAACGCTAACGCTAACGCTAACGCTAACGCTAACGCTAACGCTAACGCTAACGCTAACGCTAACGCTAACGCTAACGCTAACGCTAACGCTAACGCTAACGCTAACGCTAACGCTAACGCTAACGCTAACGCTAACGCTAACGCTAACGCTAACGCTAACGCTAACGCTAACGCTAACGCTAACGCTAACGCTAACGCTAACGCTAACGCTAACGCTAACGCTAACGCTAACGCTAACGCTAACGCTAACGCTAACGCTAACGCTAACGCTAACGCTAACGCTAACGCTAACGCTAACGCTAACGCTAACGCTAACGCTAACGCTAACGCTAACGCTAACGCTAACGCTAACGCTAACGCTAACGCTAACGCTAACGCTACCTAACGCTAACGCTAACGCTAACGCTAACGCTAACGCTAACGCTAACGCTAACGCTAACGCTAACGCTAACGCTAACGCTAACGCTAACGCTAACGCTGATGCTGACGCTGACGCTGATGCTGTTGCTGACGCTGACGCTGACGCTAACGCTAACGCTAACGCTAACGCTAACGCTAACACTAACGCTAACGCTCCCAAATCCTCATAGGCCTCCTTGAATTTGGAGCAGCCCTTATAACTCGCAATGTGATCACCCTTACAGTTTGCACATTTGGGATTCTGTACCCTAACGTCTGCGCAAGCAGTTGAGGGGTGGCCACCTGCACATTTTCGGCACACAAAGGGCTTGCGGCAATAGTTTTTGGTGTGTCCAAATGCCTGGCAGCGATGGCATTGGACAGGATTGTGCCTCCTCAGCTGGCGCTCCACAGTTACACGCTGGTTGCCAAGCTCTGTTACCGCTAGAATTTTGTCGTTCTCCCCATCAGGTTTTGGCTGAAGTTCAACTGCAAACATATTCATGGGGGTCAAACGGCGCCTGTGTTTTATAACATTTATATTGCGCGGGTCAAACCCCAGGCTGCGTAGTTGATTCCGGATCCGCTCACATGGAGTGGAGTAGTGTAGGTCACGTATCACGGCCTTGTAAGTACTCTCACTGACTAACTGGTGTGTGTGCGTCTTTTCCATATTAAGTGCCCGTGACAGAGCATTGTAAGTGGCTAAGTCCTCACTCTCTATTTTTACACTACCAAATTTAGAGCACTTACTAGTAAACTTTCCAATGCCTGGGATGCTGTTTAACTTGTCAAGAATCGGCTGTATTTCCTTGACCTCGTGCAAGAAAATGGCAGGAATTTTCTTAGCTTGCAGCTCCATTTGTTGTTTCTGCCACAACTTCTGCTGCTGCACAGTCATTTGGTGTGGTAGTAAATTTTTTAGCTGGTTAGCTGAGCAGTTGTCAGGAGCTGTCATTATAACGGGCTCTCTGCTAGCTATAGATTTGACTGGACTAACCTTGTCCTCTCCAGTATGCGGATCTGTTTCCATAATAGCGCTTTGCTCGTTATGCTAGCTAAAACTTTTTTAGACACCCCTTTGCTGGAGTTTGACTTTGACACATCAGCCAGTCTAGCCGCCAGCCGAGAATTTCTGCTATATGGATGTTTTAGCAGCGCCGCACTGGCACAAGCAGGAAGGCGTGGGAGTTTAGATTGCTTACCCAAACGGCCGAATTGACTTTTCAAGTTGGCCTTCGCCACCGCTTTAGTAAGAGAAACCAGACCCGATCTTGCCCGTTTAGGGGGAGGCTGCTTAAGTGGTGTTGAGGACGTCAGATTGAGGCTAGCCTTTATATCAGCCCAGTTTAATTGGGACAGGTCAGCCATTTGTGGGTTATTTTCCTGTTGCTGCACCTCTGAGTTTTCTACGCTAGACGCGGAGGTGTCTGTGGAGACAAGGGCAGAGTAGAGCATTTGAGAGGGATCAAAGTAAGAGCACGCTGCATGTGTGTTGGTGCCCTTGCCATCGTCATTATCGTTGTCAGATTCCAAAACAATAACTGCGTTGTTTGCATTAGTATTGTCGCCAGTTGCCTCGCTCTCGCTTATGGATATGACTGTAGTATTGGTGTCATCCCAACCGTCATCACCAAAGAACATGGGAGAGGGGAATTTGCGAGTATAAGAGTTGTTGCCAGAAGCCATCTTTGTGGATGCTATTCAAATAACTGTTTACTGTTTACACGTATATGTGAGTATGCGTTCACATACACAACACAAGCACCAACAGTACAAAGTACGGTTCCCACGGCAATCGGGTCTTCGTCCCGGAACCGACGCAGTGTCCAGTACACTGCCCAAGGATTGCCAACCCCGGTCAATGGAAAGTCAACACTTACAACTTCAACAAGAAACTTCCCAACCGTTACAACAACAACAACAGTACAAAGTACAAATGCATACAGCTCACATATAAGTTTTACAGCAAGTAAAACTACACAGAACACACACACGTACGAATGACAAAACGTTTTAAAATAACAATTAATTGGCAAAATTAATTGTTAGAGTCGTCGCGCAGCCAGAAATAAAATTATTAGCGTTTTATCGGGTTGTTGCAACTTTTCGCGGCACCCTTGTTAAATTGTTATTAACTTTAAGTAGTATTATTAACAAATTTTTATTTTTTTTTTTTTTCATATGTAGTGGCTTTCATATGTAGTGGCGACGGTGCGCACACAATAAGGGCAAGGCGACGACTAATCGTCATTCCAAGCCTTGAATTTATTAATATACTTAAATACTTATAATATTTTTCAAATATTTTTAAATACAATTTTTGTCATGAAACAATATTTGGAATAGCATGCACCACTGTGCAACTAGCATATACTAATTTGTAAGAATTAAACATTAACAATATTTAGCAAATATTTTTTTAAATATAATAATTTGTTTTTTTGTTTGTCAAAAGAAAACAATTTTTGAAATAGCTTGCACCACTGTGCAACTGGCATATACTGAGACAAGGGCACTCAACAGCTGGTTGCCAATTTTGGTCTGGCAATGCCGTTGAGGCCTGGCATGTGTTTACATAAAATAATTGTTTTTTCACAGCGCAGAAGGCAACTGTTTTTATATTTAGATTGGAATACAATTAGCAATTCGGGCAGGAATCAGCAGTGGGAGTGCCAGGCCAATATACACCATCCTCCATCCTTCAGTGGTGGCCACCAGGTGAACCCAGTGTGGGCTCGGAGGTTGGCAGACAAAACGCCAGCATGTGTGTGTGTATATGTGTGTGGCCCAGCAGCCGGAACAACGTGTCTATTCTTCCAAATAAATTGGAACAAGCATCAGCGATTCCAGCAGGAATCAGCAGTGGGAGTGCCAGGCCAACATACACCATCTTTCATCCTTCATTAGTGACCACCAGGCAAGCCCAGAAGTGGGCCCGATACTGGCAGCCGAGATGCGTGTATATGTGTGTGTATGTGTGTGGCCCAACAGCCGGAGCAGCATGTAAGTAGTTGATTCCCAGACAGGCCGTCAGGAAATCGTACTGGACCAGCATTGTTTTTGCCAGCAGTAACTATTTCCCAATTTTAGCAGGGAATTAAGTGGAAGCCAGTTGGCCACCTCAGGCACCCGCATCGCACAGCCGGCAGCATGAGTGCGGCCAGCACGAGTGCCTTAAGTATGTAGGAAGCCAAACCAGCCCGAATCCTGGATAGTGGGGGCCAAAAAGTTAGACCCACAGGACGTACAACAGTGTGGACGACTCCCAGACAGCCAGTCGGGGTATTGTGAGACGCTGACGCTAACGCTAACGCTAACGCTAACGCTAACGCTAACGCTAACGCTAACGCTAACGCTAACGCTAACGCTAACGCTAACGCTAACGCTAACGCTAACGCTAACGCTAACGCTAACGCTAACGCTAACGCTAACGCTAACGCTAACGCTAACGCTAACGCTAACGCTAACGCTAACGCTAACGCTAACGCTAACGCTAACGCTAACGCTAACGCTAACGCTAACGCTAACGCTAACGCTAACGCTAACGCTAACGCTAACGCTAACGCTAACGCTAACGCTAACGCTAACGCTAACGCTAACGCTAACGCTAACGCTAACGCTAACGCTAACGCTAACGCTAACGCTAACGCTAACGCTAACGCTAACGCTAACGCTAACGCTAACGCTAACGCTAACGCTAACGCTAACGCTAACGCTAACGCTAACGCTAACGCTAACGCTAACGCTAACGCTAACGCTAACGCTAACGCTAACGCTAACGCTAACGCTAACGCTAACGCTAACGCTAACGCTAACGCTAACGCTAACGCTAACGCTAACGCTAACGCTAACGCTAACGCTAACGCTAACGCTAACGCTAACGCTAACGCTAACGCTAACGCTAACGCTAACGCTAACGCTAACGCTAACGCTAACGCTAACGCTAACGCTAACGCTAACGCTAACGCTAACGCTAACGCTAACGCTAACGCTAACGCTAACGCTAACGCTAACGCTAACGCTAACGCTAACGCTAACGCTAACGCTAACGCTAACGCTAACGCTAACGCTAACGCTAACGCTAACGCTAACGCTAACGCTAACGCTAACGCTAACGCTAACGCTAACGCTAACGCTAACGCTAACGCTAACGCTAACGCTAACGCTAACGCTAACGCTAACGCTAACGCTAACGCTAACGCTAACGCTAACGCTAACGCTAACGCTAACGCTAACGCTAACGCTAACGCTAACGCTAACGCTAACGCTAACGCTAACGCTAACGCTAACGCTAACGCTAACGCTAACGCTAACGCTAACGCTAACGCTAACGCTAACGCTAACGCTAACGCTAACGCTAACGCTAACGCTAACGCTAACGCTAACGCTAACGCTAACGCTAACGCTAACGCTAACGCTAACGCTAACGCTAACGCTAACGCTAACGCTAACGCTAACGCTAACGCTAACGCTAACGCTAACGCTAACGCTAACGCTAACGCTAACGCTAACGCTAACGCTAACGCTAACGCTAACGCTAACGCTAACGCTAACGCTAACGCTAACGCTAACGCTAACGCTAACGCTAACGCTAACGCTAACGCTAACGCTAACGCTAACGCTAACGCTAACGCTAACGCTAACGCTAACGCTAACGCTAACGCTAACGCTAACGCTAACGCTAACGCTAACGCTAACGCTAACGCTAACGCTAACGCTAACGCTAACGCTAACGCTAACGCTAACGCTAACGCTAACGCTAACGCTAACGCTAACGCTAACGCTAACGCTAACGCTAACGCTAACGCTAACGCTAACGCTAACGCTAACGCTAACGCTAACGCTAACGCTAACGCTAACGCTAACGCTAACGCTAACGCTAACGCTAACGCTAACGCTAACGCTAACGCTAACGCTAACGCTAACGCTAACGCTAACGCTAACGCTAACGCTAACGCTAACGCTAACGCTAACGCTAACGCTAACGCTAACGCTAACGCTAACGCTAACGCTAACGCTAACGCTAACGCTAACGCTAACGCTAACGCTAACGCTAACGCTAACGCTAACGCTAACGCTAACGCTAACGCTAACGCTAACGCTAACGCTAACGCTAACGCTAACGCTAACGCTAACGCTAACGCTAACGCTAACGCTAACGCTAACGCTGACGCTAACGCTAACGCTAACGCTGACGCTGACGCTGACGCTGACGCTGACGCTGACGCTGACGCTGACGCTGACGCTGACGCTAACGCTAACGCTAACGCTAACGCTAACGCTAACGCTAACGCTAACGCTAACGCTAACGCTAACGCTAACGCTAACGCTAACGCTAACGCTAACGCTAACGCTAACGCTAACGCTAACGCTAACGCTAACGCTAACGCTAACGCTAACGCTAACGCTAACGCTAACGCTAACGCTAACGCTAACGCTAACGCTAACGCTAACGCTAACGCTAACGCTAACGCTAACGCTAACGCTAACGCTAACGCTAACGCTAACGCTAACGCTAACGCTAACGCTAACGCTAACGCTAACGCTAACGCTAACGCTAACGCTAACGCTAACGCTAACGCTAACGCTAACGCTAACGCTAACGCTAACGCTAACGCTAACGCTAACGCTAACGCTAACGCTAACGCTAACGCTAACGCTAACGCTAACGCTAACGCTAACGCTAACGCTAACGCTAACGCTAACGCTAACGCTAACGCTAACGCTAACGCTAACGCTAACGCTAACGCTAACGCTAACGCTAACGCTAACGCTAACGCTAACGCTAACGCTAACGCTAACGCTAACGCTAACGCTAACGCTAACGCTAACGCTAACGCTAACGCTAACGCTAACGCTAACGCTAACGCTAACGCTAACGCTAACGCTAACGCTAACGCTAACGCTAACGCTAACGCTAACGCTAACGCTAACGCTAACGCTAACGCTAACGCTAACGCTGACGCTGACGCTGACGCTGACGCTGACGCTGACGCTGACGCTGACGCTGACGCTAACGCTAACGCTAACGCTAACGCTAACGCTAACGCTAACGCTAACGCTAACGCTAACGCTAACGCTAACGCTAACGCTAACGCTAACGCTAACGCTAACGCTAACGCTAACGCTAACGCTAACGCTAACGCTAACGCTAACGCTAACGCTAACGCTAACGCTAACGCTAACGCTAACGCTAACGCTAACGCTAACGCTAACGCTAACGCTAACGCTAACGCTAACGCTAACGCTAACGCTAACGCTAACGCTAACGCTAACGCTAACGCTAACGCTAACGCTAACGCTAACGCTAACGCTAACGCTAACGCTAACGCTAACGCTAACGCTAACGCTAACGCTAACGCTAACGCTAACGCTAACGCTAACGCTAACGCTAACGCTAACGCTAACGCTAACGCTAACGCTAACGCTAACGCTAACGCTAACGCTAACGCTAACGCTAACGCTAACGCTAACGCTAACGCTAACGCTAACGCTAACGCTAACGCTAACGCTAACGCTAACGCTAACGCTAACGCTAACGCTAACGCTAACGCTAACGCTAACGCTAACGCTAACGCTAACGCTAACGCTAACGCTAACGCTAACGCTAACGCTAACGCTAACGCTAACGCTAACGCTAACGCTAACGCTAACGCTAACGCTAACGCTAACGCTAACGCTAACGCTAACGCTAACGCTAACGCTAACGCTAACGCTAACGCTAACGCTAACGCTAACGCTAACGCTAACGCTAACGCTAACGCTAACGCTAACGCTAACGCTAACGCTAACGCTAACGCTAACGCTAACGCTAACGCTAACGCTAACGCTAACGCTAACGCTAACGCTAACGCTAACGCTAACGCTAACGCTAACGCTAACGCTAACGCTAACGCTAACGCTAACGCTAACGCTAACGCTAACGCTAACGCTAACGCTAACGCTAACGCTAACGCTAACGCTAACGCTAACGCTAACGCTAACGCTAACGCTAACGCTAACGCTAACGCTAACGCTAACGCTAACGCTAACGCTAACGCTAACGCTAACGCTAACGCTAACGCTAACGCTAACGCTAACGCTAACGCTAACGCTAACGCTAACGCTAACGCTAACGCTAACGCTAACGCTAACGCTAACGCTAACGCTAACGCTAACGCTAACGCTAACGCTAACGCTAACGCTAACGCTAACGCTAACGCTAACGCTAACGCTAACGCTGACGCTGATGCTGACGCTGACGCTGATGCTGTTGCTGACGCTGACGCTGACGCTAACGCTAACGCTAACGCTAACGCTAACGCTAACGCTAACGCTAACGCTAACGCTAACGCTAACGCTAACGCTAACGCTAACGCTAACGCTAACGCTAACGCTAACGCTAACGCTAACGCTAACGCTAACGCTAACGCTAACGCTAACGCTAACGCTAACGCTAACGCTAACGCTAACGCTAACGCTAACGCTAACGCTAACGCTAACGCTAACGCTAACGCTAACGCTAACGCTAACGCTAACGCTAACGCTAACGCTAACGCTAACGCTAACGCTAACGCTAACGCTAACGCTAACGCAAACGCTAACGCTGACGCAAACGCTAACGCTGACGCTGATGCTGATGCTGACGCTGATGCTGACGCTAACGCTAACGCTAACGCTAACGCTAACGCTAACGCTAACGCTAACGCTAACGCTAACGCTAACGCTAACGCTAACGCTAACGCTAACGCTAACGCTAACGCTAACGCTAACGCTCGCTAACGCTAACGCTAACGCTAACGCTAACGCTAACGCTAACGCTAACGCTAACGCTAACGCTAACGCTAACGCTAACGCTAACGCTAACGCTAACGCTAACGCTAACGCTAACGCTAACGCTAACGCTAACGCTAACGCTAACGCTAACGCTAACGCTAACGCTAACGCTAACGCTAACGCTAACGCTAACGCTAACGCTAACGCTAACGCTAACGCTAACGCTAACGCTAACGCTAACGCTAACGCTAACGCTAACGCTAACGCTAACGCTAACGCTAACGCTAACGCTAACGCTAACGCTAACGCTAACGCTAACGCTAACGCTAACGCTAACGCTAACGCTAACGCTAACGCTAACGCTAACGCTAACGCTAACGCTAACGCTAACGCTAACGCTAACGCTAACGCTAACGCTAACGCTAACGCTAACGCTAACGCTAACGTTAACGCTAACGCTAACGCTAACGCTAACGCTAACGCTAACGCTAACGCTAACGCTAACGCTAACGCTAACGCTAACGCTAACGCTAACGCTAACGCTAACGCTAACGCTAACGCTAACGCTAACGCTAACGCTAACGCTAACGCTAACGCTAACGCTAACGCTAACGCTAACGCTAACGCTAACGCTAACGCTAACGCTAACGCTAACGCTAACGCTAGCGCTAACGCTAACGCTAACGCTAACGCTGACGCTGACGCTAACGCTAACGCTAACGCTAACGCTGACGCTAACGCTAACGCTAACGCTAACGCTAACGCTAACGCTAACGCTAACGCTAACGCTAACGCTAACGCTAACGCTAACGCTAACGCTAACGCTAACGCTAACGCTAACGCTAACGCTAACGCTAACGCTAACGCTAACGCTAACGCTAACGCTAACGCTAACGCTAACGCTAACGCTAACGCTAACGCTAACGCTAACGCTAACGCTAACGCTAACGCTAACGCTAACGCTAACGCTGACGCTGATGCTGTTGCTAGCGCTAACGCTAACGCTAACGCTAACGCTAACGCTAACGCTAACGCTAACGCTAACGTCTAACGCTAACGCTAACGCTAACGCTAACGCTAACGCTAACGCTAACGCTAACGCTAACGCTAACGCTAACGCTAACGCTAACGCTAACGCTAACGCTAACGCTAACGCTAACGCTAACGCTAACGCTAACGCTAACGCTAACGCTAACGCTAACGCTAACGCTAACGCTAACGTTAACGCTAACGCTAACGCAAACGTAAACGCTAACGCTAACGCTAACGCTAAGGCTAACGCTAACGCTAACGCTAACGCTAACGCTAACGCTAACGCTAACGCTAACGCTAACGCTAACGCTAACGCTAACGCTAACGCTAACGCTAACGCTAACGCTAACGCTAACGCTAACGCTAACGCTAACGCTAACGCTAACGCTAACGCTAACGCTAACGCTAACGCTAACGCTAACGCTAACGCTAACGCTAACGCTAACGCTAACGCTAACGCTAACGCTAACGCTAACGCTAACGCTAACGCTAACGCTGACGCTGATGCTGACGCTGACGCTGATGCTGACGCTGACGCTGATGCTAACGCTAACGCTAACGCTAACGCTAACGCTAACGCTAACGCTAACGCTAACGCTAACGCTAACGCTAACGCTAACGCTAACGCTAACGCTAACGCTAACGCTAACGCTAACGCTAACGCTAACGCTAACGCTAACGCTAACGCTAACGCTAACGCTAACGCTAACGCTAACGCTAACGCTAACGCTAACGCTAACGCTAACGCTAACGCTAACGCTAACGCTAACGCTAACGCTAACGCTAACGCTAACGCTAACGCTAACGCTAACGCTAACGCTAACGCTAACGCTAACGCTAACGCTAACGCTAACGCTAACGCTTACGCTAACGCTAACGCTAACGCTAACGCTAACGCTAACGCTAACGCTAACGCTAACGCTAACGCTAACGCTAACGCTAACGCTAACGCTAACGCTAACGCTAACGATAACGCTAAATCTAACGCTAACGCTCGGTAGAGAGTCTTCTCTGGCGGAAGAGAGTCTTCTCTTGCGGAAGAGAGTCTTCTCTTGTGGAAGAGAGTCTTCTCTTGCGAAAGAGAGTCTTCTCTTGCGGAAGAGAGTCTTCTCTTGCGGAAGAGAGTCTTCTCTTGCGGAAGAGAGTCTTCTTTTGCGGAAGAGAGTCTTCTCTTGCCTAAGAGAGTCTTCTCTCGCGGAAGAGAGTCTTCTCTCGCGGAAGAGAGTCTTCTTCGCTGGCGGAACAGAGTCTTCTCTTTCGGAAGAGAGTCTTCTCTTGCGGAAGAGAGTCTTCTCTGGCGGAAGAGAGTCTTCTCTTGCGGAAGAGAGTCTTCTCTTGTGGAAGAGAGTCTTCTCTCGCGGAAGAGAGTCTTCTCTTGCGGAAGAGAGTCTTCTCTTGCGGAAGAGAGTCTTCTCTTGCGGAAGAGAGTCTTCTTTTGCGGAAGAGAGTCTTCTCTTGCCTAAGAGAGTCTTCTCTCGCGGAAGAGAGTCTTCTCTCGCGGAAGAGAGTCTTCTTCGCTGGCGGAACAGAGTCTTCTCTTTCGGAAGAGAGTCTTCTCTTGCGGAAGAGAGTCTTCTCTTGCGGAAGAGAGTCTTCCTCGCTGGCGGAAGAGAGTCTTCTCTGGCGGAAGAGAGTCTTCTCTCGCGGAAGAGAGTCTTCTCTTGCGGAAGAGAGTGTCTCTTGCGGAAGAGAGTCTTCTCTTGCGGTAGAGAGTCTCCTCTTGCGGAAGAGAGTCTTCTCTTGCGGAAGAGAGTCTTCTCTTGCGGAAGAGAGTATGCTTCGCTGGCGGACGAGAGTCTTCTCTCGCGGAAGAGAGTCTTCCTCGCTGGCGGAAGAGAGTCTTCTCTGGCGGAAGAGAGTCTTCTCTCGCGGAAGAGAGTCTTCTCTTGCGGAAGAGAGTCTTCTCTTGCGGAAGAGAGTGTCTCTTGCGGAAGAGAGTCTTCTCTTGCGGTAGAGAGTCTCCTCTTGCGGAAGAGAGTCTTCTCTTGCGGAAGAGAGTCTTCTCTTGCGGAAGAGGTATGCTTCGCTGGCGGACGAGAGTCTTCTCTCGCGGAAGAGAGTCTTCCTCGCTGGCGGAAGAGAGTCTTCTCTGGCGGAAGAGAGTCTTCTCTCGCGGAAGAGAGTCTTCTCTTGCGGAAGAGAGTCTTCTCTTGCGGAAGAGAGTGTCTCTTGCGGAAGAGAGTCTTCTCTTGCGGTAGAGAGTCTCCTCTTGCGGAAGAGAGTCTTCTCTTGCGGAAGAGAGTCTTCTCTTGCGGAAGAGAGTATTCTTCGCTGGCGGACGAGAGTCTTCTTGCGGAAGAGAGTCTTCTCTTGCGGTAGAGAGTCTCCTCTTGCGGAAGAGAGTCTTCTCTTGCGGAAGAGAGTCTTCTCTTGCGGAAGAGAGTGTGCTTCGCTGGCGGACGAGAGTCTTCTCTCGCGGAAGAGAGTCTTCCTCGCTGGCGGAAGAGAGTCTTCTCTGGCGGAAGAGAGTCTTCTCTCGCGGAAGAGAGTCTTCTCTTGGGGAAGAGAGTCTTCTCTTGCGGAAGAGAGTGTCTCTTGCGGAAGAGAGTCTTCTCTTGCGGTAGAGAGTCTCCTCTTGCGGAAGAGAGTCTTCTCTTGCGGAAGAGAGTCTTCTCTTGCGGAAGAGAGTCTTCTCTTGCGGAAGAGAGTCTTCTCTTGCGGAAGAGAGTATTCTTCGCTGGCGGACGAGAGTCTTCTCTCGCGGAAGAGAGTCTTCTTCGCTGGCGGAAGAGAGTCTTCTCTGGCGGAAGAGAGTCTTCTCTCGCGGAAGAGAGTCTTCTCTCGCGGAAGAGAGTCTTCTCTTGCGGAAAAGAGTCATCTCTTGCGGAAGAGAGTCTTGTCTTGCGGAAGAGAGTCTTCTCTTGCGGAAGAGAGTCTTCTCTTGCGAAAGAGAGTCTTCTCTTGCGGATGAGAGTCTTCTCTTGCGGAAGAGAGTCTTCTTTTGCGGAAGAGAGTCTTCTCTTGCCTAAGAGAGTCTTCTCTCGCGGAAGAGAGTCTTCTTCGCTGGCGGAATAGAGTCTTCTCTGGCGGAAGAGAGTCTTCTCTCGCGGAAGAGAAACTTCTCTTGCGGAAACGAGATTCTTATCTCTCTGAAGAGAGCCTTCTCTTTCAGAAGAGAGTCTTCTCTGTAGGAAGAGAGTCTTCTCTAGCGGAAGTGACTCTTCTCTCTAGGAAGAGAGTTCTTCTCTTGCGGAAGAGAGTCTTCTCTTTCGGAAGAGTGTCTTTACTGTCGGAAGACAGTTTTATCTTTCGGAAGAGTGTCTTTCTGTCGGAAAACAGTTTTATCTTTCGGAAGAGTGTCTACTCTGTCGAAAGAGTGTCTTCTCTGTCGGAAGAGTGTCTACTCTGTCGAAAGAGTGTCTTCTCTGTCGGAAGAGCGTCTTCTCTTGAAGGAGAGAGTCTTCTCTTGCAGAAGAGAGATTTTTCCCTGGCGGAAGAGAGTCTTCTTTTTCGGAAGAGAGTCTGCACTGGCGGAAGAGAGTCTTCTCTCGCGGAAGAGAAACTTCTCTTGCGTTAACGAGATTCTTAACTCTCGGAAGAGAGTCTTCTCAGTAGGAAGAGAGTCTTCTCTAGCGGAAGTGACTCTTCTCTCTAGGAAGAGAGTCTTCTCTTGCGGAAGAGAGTCTTCTCTTGCGGAAGAGAGTCTTCTCTTGCGGAAGAGAGTCTTCTCTTGCGGAAGAGAGTCTTCTCTTGCGGAAGAGAGTCTTCTCTCGCGGAAGAGCGTCTTCTCTGGCGGAAGAGAGTCTTCTCTCGCGGAAGATAGCCTTCCCTTGCGGAAGAGAGTCTCTTCTTGCGGATGAGAGTCTTCTCTTGTGGAAGAGAGCTTTCTCTTGCGGAAGAGAGTCTTCTCTTGCGGAAAAGAGTCTTCTCTGTCTAAACAGAGTCTTCACTGTCGGTAGAGAGTCTTCTCTCTAGGAAGAGAGTCTTCTCTTGCGGAAGAGAGTCTTCTCTTGCGGAAGAGAGTCTTCTCTTGCGGAAGAGAGTCTTCTCTTGCGGAAGAGAGTCTTCTCTTGCGGAAGAGAGTCTTCTCTTGCGGAAGAGAGTCTTCTCTTGCGGAAGAGAGTCTTCTCTTGCGGAAGAGAGTCTTCTCTTGCGGAAGAGAGTCTTCTCTTGCGGAAGAGAGTCTTCTATTGCGGAAGAGAGTCTTCTCTTGCGGAAGAGAGTCTTCTCTTGCGGAAGAGAGTGTCTCTTGCGGAAGAGAGTCTTCTCTTGCGGTAGAGAGTCTCTTCTTGCGGAAGAGAGTCTTCTCTTGCGGAAGAGAGTCTTCTCTTGCGGAAGAGAGTATTCTTCGCTGACGGACGAGAGTCTTCTCTCGCGGAAGAGAGTCTTCTTCGCTGGCGGAAGAGAGTCTTCTCTGGCGGAAGAGAGTCGTCTCTCGCGGAAGAGAGTCTTCTCTCGCGGAAGAGAGTCTTCTCTTGCGGAAAAGAGTCATCTCTTGCGGAAGAGAGTCTTCTCTTGCGGAAGAGAGTCTTCTCTTGCGGAAGAGAGCCTTCTCTTGCGAAAGAGAGTCTTCTCTTGCGGAAGAGAGTCTTCTCTTGCGGAAGAGAGTCTTCTTTTGCGGAAGAGAGTCTTCTCTTGCCTAAGAGAGTCTTTTCTCGCGGAAGAGAGTCTTCTCTCGCGGAAGAGAGTCTTCTTCGCTGGCGGAACAGAGTCTTCTCTGGCGGAAGAGAGTCTTCTCTTGCGAAAGAGAGGCTTCTCTTGCGGAAGAGAGTCTTCTCTTGCGGAAGAGAGTCTTCTTTTGCGGAAGAGAGTCTTCTCTTGCCTAAGATAGTCTTTTCTCGCGGAAGAGAGTCTTCTCTTGCGGAAGAGAGTCTTCTATTGCGGAAGAGAGTCTTCTCTTGCGGAAGAGAGTCTTCTTTTGCGGAAGAGAGTCTTCTCTTGCGGAAGAGAGTCTTCTCTTGCGGAAGAGAGTGTCTCTTGCGGAAGAGAGTCTTCTCTTGCGGTAGAGAGTCTCCTCTTGCGCAAGAGAGTCTTCTCTTGCGGAAGAGAGTCTTCTCTTGCGGGAGAGAGTATTCTTCGCTGGCGGACGAGAGTCTTCTCTCGCGGAAGAGAGTCTTCCTCGCTGGCGGAAGAGAGTCTTCTCCGGCGGAAGAGAGTCTTCTCTCGCGGAAGAGAGTCTTCTCTCGCGGAAGAGAGTCTTCTCTTGCGGAAAAGAGTCATCTCTTGCGGAAGAGAGTCTTCTCTTGCGGAAGAGAGTCTTCTCTTGCGGAAGAGAGTCTTCTCTTGCGAAAGAGAGTCTTCTCTTGCGGAAGAGAGTCTTCTCTTGCGGAAGAGAGTCTTCTTTTGCGGAAGAGAGTCTTCTCTTGCCTAAGAAAGTCTTCTCTCGCGGAAGAGAGTCTTCTCTCGCGGAAGAGAGTCTTCTTCGCTGGCGGAATAGAGTCTTCTCTGGCGGAAGAGAGTCTTCTCTCGCGGAAGAGAGTCTTCACTGTCGGTAGAGAGTCTTCTCTGGCGGAAGAGTGTCTTCTCTGGCGGAAGAGTGTCTTCTCTCGCGGAAGAGAGTCTTCTCTTGCGGCAGAGAGCCTTCTCTAGTGGAAGTGAATCTTCTCTCTAGGAAGAGAGTCTTCTCTTGCGTAAGAGACTCTTCTCTTGCGGAAAAGAGTCTTCTCAGGCGGAAGAGAGTCTTCTCTGGCGGGAGACAGCCTTCTCTTTCGGAAGAGTGTCTTTACTGTCGGAAGACAGTTTTATCTTTCGGAAGAGTGTCTTTCTGTCGGAAGACAGTCTTATCTTTCGGAAGAGTGTCTTCTCTGTCGAATGAGTGTCTTCTCTGTCGAAAGAGTGTCTTCTCTGTCGGAAGAGAGTCTTCTCTCGAAGAAGGGAGTCTTCTCTTGCGGAAAAGAGATTTTTCTCTGTCGGAAGAGAGTCTTCTCTTTCGGAAGAGTGTCTTCACTGGCGGAAGAGAGTCTTCTCTCGCGGAAGAGAAACTTCTCTTGCGGAAACGAGATTCTTATCTCTCTGAAGAGAGCCTTCTCTTTCAGAAGAGAGTCTTCTCTGTAGGAAGAGAGTCTTCTCTAGCGGAAGTGACTCTTCTCTCTAGGAAGAGAGTCTTCTCTTGAGGAAGAGAGTCTTCTCTTGCGGAAGAGAGTCTTCTCTTTCGGAAGAGTGTCTTTACTGTCGGAAGACAGTTTTATCTTTCTGTCGGAAAACAGTTTTATCTTTCGGAAGAGTGTCTACTCTGTCGAAAGAGTGTCTTCTCTGTCGGAAGAGTGTCTACTCTGTCGAAAGAGTGTCTTCTCTGTCGGAAGAGCGTCTTCTCTTGAAGAAGAGAGTCTTCTCTTGCAGAAGAGAGATTTTTCCCTGGCGGAAGAGAGTCTCCTTTTTCGGAAGAGAGTCTGCACTGGCGGAAGAGAGTCTTCTCTCGCGGAAGAGAAACTTCTCTTGCGTAAACGAGATTCTTATCTCTCGGAAGAGAGTCTTCTCTGTAGGAAGAGAGTCTTCTCTAGCGGAAGAGAGTCTTCTCTTGCGGAAGAGAGTCTTCTCTTGCGGAAGAGAGTCTTCTCTTGCGGAAGAGAGTCTTCTCTTGCGGAAGAGAGTCTTCTCTTGCGGAAGAGAGTCTTCTCTCGCGGAAGAGCGTCTTCTCTGGCGGAAGAGAGTCTTCTCTTGCGGAAGAGAGTCTTCTCTTGCGGAAGAGAGTCTTCTCTTGCGGAAGAGAGTCTTCTCTTGCGGAAGAGAGTCTTCTCTTGCGGAAGAGAGTCTTCTATTGCGGAAGAGAGTTCTTCCCTTGCAGAAAGAGTCTTCTCTTGCAGAAGAGAGTCTTCTCTTGCAGAAGAGAGTCTTCTCTTGCAGAAGAGAGTCTTCACTTGCAGAAGAGAGTCTTCTCTTGCAGAAGAGAGTCTTCTATTGCAGAAGAGAGTCTTCTCTTGCAGAAGATAGTCTTATCTTCCAGAAGAGATTCTTCTCTGTCCAAAGAAGAGAAACTTCTCTTGCGGAAACGAGATTCTTATCTCTCGGAAGAGAGTCTTCTCTGTAGGAAGAGAGTCTTCTTTAGCGGAAGTGACTCTTCTCTCTAGGAAGGGAGTCTTCTCTCTAGGAAGAGAGTCTTCTCTTGCGGAAGAGAGTCTTCTCTTGCGGAAGGAGTCTTCTCTTGCGGAAGAGAGTCTTCTCTTGCGGAAGAGAGTCTTCTCTTGCGGAAGAGAGTCTTCTCTTGCGGAAGAAGTCTTCTCTTGCGGAAGAGAGTCTTCTATTGCGGAGAGAGTCTTCTCTGTCGGAAGTGAATCTTCTCTTTCGGAAGAAAGTCTTCTCTGTCGGAAGAGAGTCTTCTCTCTCGGTAGAGAGTCTTCTCTGGCGGAAGAGAGTCTTCTCTTGCGGAAGAGAGTCTTCTCTTGCGGAAGAGAGTCTTCTCTTGCGGAAGAGAGTCTTCTCTTGCGGAAGAGAGTCTTCTCTTGCGGAAGAGAGTCTTCTCTTGCTGAAGAGAGTCTTCTCTTGCGGAAGAGAGTCTTCTCTTGCGGAAGAGAGTCTTCTCTTGCGGAAGAGAGGCTTCTCTTGCGGAAGAGAGTTCTGCGAAGATCTGTCTTGCGGAAGAGAGTCTTCTCTTGCGGAAGAGAGTCTTCTCTTGCGGAAGAGAGTCTTCTCTGTCCAAAGAGAGTCTTCACTGTCGGTAGAGAGTCTTCTCTGGCGGAAGAGTGTCTTCTCTCGCGGAAGACAGTCTTTTCTGGTGGAAGAAAGTCTTCCCTCGCGAAAGATAGCCTTCCCTTGCGGAAGAGAGTCTTCTCTTGCGGATGAGAGTCTTCTCTTGTGGAAGAGAGCTTTCTCTAGCGGAAGAGAGTCTTCTCTTGCGGAAGAGAGTCTTCTCTGTCCAAAGAGAGTCTTCACTGTCGGTAGAGAGTCTTCCCTGGCGGAAGAGCGTCTTCTCTCGCGGAAGACAGTCTTCTCCGGTGGAAGAAAGTCTTCCCTCGCGAAAGACAGACTTCCCTTGCGGAAAAGAGTCTTCTCTTGCGGATGAGAGTCTTATCTTGCGGAAGAGAGTCTTCTCTTGCGGAAGAGAGTCTTCTCTTGCGGAAGAGAGTCTTCTCTTGCGGAAGAGAGGCTTCTATTGCGGAAGAGAGTCTTCTCTTGCGGAAGAGAGTCTTCTCTGTCCAAAGAGAGTCTTCACTGTCGGTAGAGAGTCTTCCCTGGCGGAAGAGTGTCTTCTCTCGCGGAAGAGAGTCTTCTTCGCTGGCGGAAGAGAGTCTTCTCTGGCGGAAGAGAGTCTTCTCTCGCGGAAGAGAGTCTTCTCTTGCGGAAGAGAGTCTTCTCTTGCGGAAGAGAGTGTCTCTTGCGGAAGAGAGTCTTCTCTTGCGGTAGGGAGTCTCCTCTTGCGGAAGAGAGTCTTCTCTTGCGGAAGAGAGTCTTCTCTTGAGGAAGAGAGTATTCTTCGCTGGCGGACGAGAGTCTTCTCTCGCGGAAGAGAGTCTTCTTCGCTGGCGGAACAGAGTCTTCTCTGGCGGAAGAGAGTCTTCTCTCGCGGAAGAGAGTCTTCTCTTGCGGAAGAGAGTCTTCTCTTGCGGAAGAGAGTGTCTCTTGCGGAAGAGAGTCTTCTCTTGCGGTAGAGAGTCTCCTCTTGCGGAAGAGAGTCTTCTCTTGCGGAAGAGAGTCTTCTCTTGAGGAAGAGAGTATTCTTCGCTGGCGGACGAGAGTCTTCTCTCGCGGAAGAGAGTCTTCTTCGCTGGCGGAAGAGAGTCTTCTCTTTCGGAAGAGAGTCTTCTCGTGCGGAAGAGAGTATTCTTCGCTGGCGGACGAGAGTCTTCGCTGGCGGACGAGAGTCTTCTCTCGCGGAAGAGAGTCTCCTTCGCTGGCGGAAGAGAGTCTTCTCTGGCGGAAGAGAGTCTTCTCTCGCGGAAGAGAGTCTTCTCTCGCGGAAGAGAGTCTTCTCTTGCGGAAAAGAGTTCATCTCTTGCGGAAGAGAGTCTTCTCTTGCGGTAGAGAGTCTCCTCTTGCGGAAGAGAGTCTTCTCTCGCGGAAGAGAGTCTTCTCTTGAGGAAGAGAGTATTCTTCGCTGGCGGACGAGAGTCTTCTCTCGCGGAAGAGAGTCTTCTTCGCTGGCGGAAGAGAGTCTTCTCTGGCGGAAGAGAGTCTTCTCTCGCGGAAGAGAGTCTTCTCTTGCGGAAGAGAGTCTTCTCTTGCGGAAGAGAGTGTCTCTTGCGGAAGAGAGTCTTCTCTTGCGGTAGAGAGTCTCCTCTTGCGGAAGAGAGTCTTCTCTTGCGGAAGAGAGTCTTCTCTTGCGGAAGAGAGTATTCTTCGCTGGCGGACGAGAGTCTTCTCTCGCGGAAGAGAGTCTTCTTCGCTGGCGGAAGAGAGTCTTCTCTGGCGGAAGAGAGTCTTCTCTCGCGGAGGAGAGTCTTCTCTCGCGGAAGAGAGTCTTCTCTTGCGGAAAAGAGTCATCTCTTGCGGAAGAGAGTCTTCTCTTGCGGAAGAGAGTCTTCTCTTGCGGAAGAGAGTCTTCTCTTGCGGAAGAGAGTCTTCTCTTGCGGAAGAGAGTCTTCTCTTGCGAAAGAGAGTCTTCTCTTGCGGAAGAGAGTCTTCTCTTGCGGAAGAGAGTCTTCTTTTGCGGAAGAGAGTCTTCTCTTGCCTAGAGTCTTCTCTCGCGGAAGAGAGTCTTTTCTCGCGGAAGAGAGTCTTCTTCGCTGGCGGAACAGAGTCTTCTCTTTCGGAAGAGAGTCTTCTCTTGCGGAAGAGAGTCTTCTCTTGCGGAAGAGAGTCTTCTCTGTCTAAACAGAGTCTTCACTGTCGGTAGAGAGTCTTCTCTCTAGGAAGAGAGTCTTCTCTTGCGGAAGAGAGTCTTCTCTTGCGGAAGAGAGTCTTCTCTTGCGGAAGAGAGTCTTCTCTTGCGGAAGAGAGTCTTCTCTTGCGGAAGAGAGTCTTCTCTTGCGGAAGAGAGTCTTCTCTTGCGGAAGAGAGTCTTCTCTTGCGGAAGAGAGTATGCTTCGCTGGCGGACGAGAGTCTTCTCTCGCGGAAGAGAGTCTTCCTCGCTGGCGGAAGAGAGTCTTCTCTGGCGGAAGAGAGTCTTCTCTCGCGGAAGAGAGTCTTCTCTTGCGGAAGAGAGTCTTCTCTTGCGGAAGAGAGTATGCTTCGCTGGCGGACGAGAGTCTTCTCTCGCGGAAGAGAGTCTTCCTCGCTGGCGGAAGAGAGTCTTCTCTGGCGGAAGAGAGTCTTCTCTCGCGGAAGAGAGTCTTCTCTTGCGGAAGAGAGTCTTCTCTTGCGGAAGAGAGTGTCTCTTGCGGAAGAGAGTCTTCTCTTGCGGTAGAGAGTCTCCTCTTGCGGAAGAGAGTCTTCTCTTGCGAAAGAGAGTCTTCTCTTGCGGAAGAGAGTCTTCTCTTGCGGAAGAGAGTCTTCTTTTGCGGAAGAGAGTCTTCTCTTGCCTAAGAGAGTCTTCTCTCGCGGGAAAGAGTCTTCTCAGGCGGAAGAGAGTCTTCTCTGGCGGGAGACTGCCTTCTCTTTCGGAAGAGTGTCTTTACTGTCGGAAGACAGTTTTATCTTTCGGAAGAGTGTCTTTCTGTCGGAAAACAGTTTTATCTTTCGGAAGAGTGTCTACTCTGTCGAAAGAGTGTCTTCTCTGTCGGAAGAGTGTCTACTCTGTCGAAAGAGTGTCTTCTCTGTCGGAAGAGCGTCTTCTCTTGAAGAAGAAAGTCTCTCTTGCAGAAGAGAGATTTTTCCCTGGCGGAAGAGAGTCTTCTTTTTCGGAAGAGAGTCTGCACTGGCTTAAGAGAGTCTTCTCTCGCGGAAGAGAAACTTCTCTTGCGTTAACGAGATTCTTATCTCTCGGAAGAGAGTCTTCTCAGTAGGAAGAGAGTCTTCTCTAGCGGAAGTGACTCTTCTCTCTAGGAAGAGAGTCTTCTCTTGCGGAAGAGAGTCTTCTCTTGCGGAAGAGAGTCTTCTCTTGCGGAAGAGAGTCTTCTCTTGCGGAAGAGAGTCTTCTCTTGCGGAAGAGAGTCTTCTCTCGCGGAAGAGCGTCTTCTCTGGCGGAAGAGAGTCTTCTCTCGCGGAAGATAGCCTTCCCTTGCGGAAGAGAGTCTCTTCTTGCGGATGAGAGTCTTCTCTTGTGGAAGAGAGCTTTCTCTTGCGGAAGAGAGTCTTCTCTTGCGGAAGAGAGTCTTCTCTGTCTAAACAGAGTCTTCACTGTCGGTAGAGAGTCTTCTCTCTAGGAAGAGAGTCTTCTCTTGCGGAAGAGAGTCTTCTCTTGCGGAAGAGAGTCTTCTCTTGCGGAAGAGAGTCTTCTCTTGCGGAAGAGAGTCTTCTCTTGCGGAAGAGAGGTCTTCTCTTGCGGAAGAAGTCTTCTCTTGCGGAAGAGAGTCTTCTCTTGCGGAAGAGAGTCTTCTCTTGCGGAAGAGAGTCTTCTCTGGCGGAAGAGAGTCTTCTCTTGCGGAAGAGAGTCTTCTCTTGCGGTAGAGAGTCTCCTCTTGCGGAAGAGAGTCTTCTCTTGCGGAAGAGAGTCTTCTCTTGCGGAAGAGAGTATGCTTCGCTGGCGGACGAGAGTCTTCTTTCGCGGAAGAGAGTCTTCCTCGCTGGCGGAAGAGAGTCTTCTCTGGCGGAAGAGAGTCTTCTCTCGCGGAAGAGAGTCTTCTCTTGCGGAAGAGAGTCTTCTCTTGCGGAAGAGAGTCTACTCTTGCGGAAGAGAGTCTTCTCTTGCGGTAAGAGAGTCTTCTCTTGCGAGAAGAGAGTATTCTTCGCTGGCGGACGAGAGTCTTCTCGCTGGCGGAACGAGAGTCTTCTCTCGCGGTAGAGAGTCTCCTCTTGCGGAAGAGAGTCTTCTCTTGCGGAGAGAGTCTTCTCGTGCGTAAGAGAGTATTCTTCGCTGGCGGACGAGAGTCTTCCTCGCTGGCGGAAGAGAGTCTTCTCTGGCGGAAGAGAGTCTTCTCTCGCGGAAGAGAGTCTTCTCTTGCGGAAGAGAGTTTTCTCTTGCGGAAGAGAGTGTCTCTTGCGGAAGAGAGTTTTCTCTTGCGGTAGAGAGTCTCCTCTTGCGGAAGAGAGTCTTCTCTTGCGGAAGAGAGTTCTTCTTTTGCAGAAGAGAGTATTCTTCGCTGGCGGACGAGAGTCTTCTTCGCGGAAGAGAGTCTTCTTCGCTGGCGGAAGAGAGTCTTCTCTGGCGGAAGAGAGTCTTCTCTCGCGGAAGAGAGTCTTCTCTCGCGAAAGAGAGTCTTCTCTTGCGGAAAAGAGTCATCTCTTGCGGAAGAGAGTCTTCTCTTGCGGAAGAATCTTCTCTTGCGGAAGAGAGTCTTCTCTTGCGTAAGAGACTCTTCTCTTGCGGGAAAGAGTCTTCTCAGGCGGAAGAGAGTCTTCTCTGGCGGGAGACAGCCTTCTCTTTCGGAAGAGTGTCTTTACTGTCGGAAGACAGTTTTATCTTTCGGAAGAGTGTCTTTCTGTCGGAAGACAGTCTTATCTTTCGGAAGAGTGTCTTCTCTGTCGAAAGAGTGTCTTCTCTGTCGAAAGAGTGTCTTCTCTGTCGGCAGAGAGTCTTCTCTCGAAGAAGGGAGTCCTGTCTTGCGGAAAAGAGATTTTTCTCTGTCGGAAGAGAGTCTTCTCTTTCGGAAGAGTGTCTTCACTGGCGGAAGAGAGTCTTCTCTCGCGGAAGAGAAACTTCTCTTGCGGAAACGAGATTCTTATCTCTCTGAAGAGAGCCTTCTCTTTTAGAAGAGAGTCTTCTCTGTAGGAAGAGAGTCTTCTCTGTAGGAAGAGAGTCTTCTCTAGCGGAAGTGACTCTTCTCTCTCAGGAAGAGAGTCTTCTCTTGAGGAAGAGAGTCTTCTCTTGCGGAAGAGAGTCTTCTCTCGCGGAAGATAGCCTTCCCTTGCGGAAGAGAGTCTCTTCTTGCGGATGAGAGTCTTCTCTTGTGGAAGAGAGCTTTCTCTTGCGGAAGAGAGTCTTCTCTTGCGGAAGAGAGTCTTCTCTTGCGGCAGAGAGCCTTCTCTAGTGGAAGTGAATCTTCTCTCTAGGAAGAGAGTCTTCTCTTGCGTAAGAGACTCTTCTCTTGCGGGAAAGAGTCTTCTCAGGCGGAAGAGAGTCTTCTCTGGCGGGAGACAGCCTTCTCTTTCGGAAGAGTGTCTTTACTGTCGGAAGACAGTTTTATCTTTCGGAAGAGTGTCTTTCTGTCGGAAGACAGTCTTATCTTTCGGAAGAGTGTCTTCTCTGTCGAAAGAGTGTCTTCTCTGTCGAAAGAGTGTCTTCTCTGTCGGCAGAGAGTCTTCTCTCGAAGAAGGGAGTCCTGTCTTGCGGAAAAGAGATTTTTCTCTGTCGGAAGAGAGTCTTCTCTTTCGGAAGAGTGTCTTCACTGGCGGAAGAGAGTCTTCTCTCGCGGAAGAGAAACTTCTCTTGCGGAAACGAGATTCTTATCTCTCTGAAGAGAGCCTTCTCTTTTAGAAGAGAGTCTTCTCTTTCGGAAGAGTGTCTTTACTGTCGGAAGACAGTTTTATCTTTCGGAAGAGTGTCTTTCTGTCGGAAAACAGTTTTATCTTTCGGAAGAGTGTCTACTCTGTCGAAAGAGTGTCTTCTCTGTCGGAAGAGTGTCTACTCTGTCGAAAAAGTGTCTTCTCTGTCGGAAGAGCGTCTTCTCTTGAAGAAGAGAGTCTCTCTTGCAGAAGAGAGATTTTTCCCTGGCGGAAGAGAGTCTTCTTTTTCGGAAGAGAGTTTGCACTGGCGGAAGAGAGTCTTCTCTCGCGGAAGAGAAACTTCTCTTGCGTTAACGAGATTCTTATCTCTCGGAAGAGAGTCTTCTCAGTAGGAAGACAGTCTTTCTAGCGGAAGTGACTCTTCTCTCTAGGAAGAGAGTCTTCTCTTGCGGAAGAGAGTCTTCTCTTGCGGAAGAGAGTCTTCTCTTGCGGAAGAGAGTCTTCTCTTGCGGAAGAGAGTCTTCTCTCGCCGGAAGATAGCCTTCCCTTGCGGAAGAGAGTCTCTTCTTGCGGATGAGAGTCTTCTCTTGTGGAAGAGAGCTTTCTCTTGCGGAAGAGAGTCTTCTCTTGCGGAAGAGAGTCTTCTCTGTCTAAACAGAGTCTTCACTGTCGGTAGAGAGTCTTCTCTCTAGGAAGAGAGTCTTCTCTTGTGGAAGAGAGTCTTCTCTTGCGGAAGAGAGTCGTCTCTTGCGGAAGAGAGTCTTCTCTTGCGGAAGAGAGTCTTCTCTTGCGGAAGAGAGTCTTCTCTTGCGGAAGAGAGTCTTCTCGTGCGGAAGAGAGTCTTCTCTTGCGGAAGAGAGTCTTCTTTTGCGGAAGAGAGTCTCCTCTTGCGGAAGAGAGTCTTCTCTTGCGGAAGAGAGTCTTCTCTTGCGGAAGAGAGTATTCTTCGCTGGCGGACGAGAGTCTTCTCTCGCGGAAGAGAGTCTTCCTCGCTGGCGGAAGAGAGTCTTCTCTGGCGGAAGAGAGTCTTCTCTCGCGGAAGAGAGTCTTCTCTTGCGGAAGAGAGTCTTCTCTTGCGGAAGAGAGTGTCTCTTGCGGAAGAGAGTCTTCTCTTGCGGTAGAGAGTCTCCTCTTGCGGAAGAGAGTCTTCTCTTGCGGAAGAGAGTCTTCTCTTGCGGAAGAGAGTCTTCTCAGTAGGAAGAGAGTCTTCTCTAGCGGAAGTGACTCTTCTCTCTAGGAAGAGAGTCTTCTCTTGCGGAAGAGAGTCTTCTCTTGCGGAAGAGAGCCTTCTCTTGCGGTAGTGAGTCTCCTCTTGCGGAAGAGAGTCTTCTCTTGCGGAAGAGAGTCTTCTCTTGCGGAAGAGAGTATTCTTCGCTGGCGGACGAGAGTCTTCTCTCGCGGAAGAGAGCCTTCTTCGCTGGCGGAAGAGAGTCTTCTCTTGCGGAAGAGAGTCTTCTCTTGCGGAAGAGAGTCTTCTCTTGCGGAAGAGAGTCTTCTCTTGCGGAAGAGAGTCTTCTCTTGCGGAAGAGAGTCTTCTCGTGCGGAAGAGAGTCTTCTCTTGCGGAAGAGAGTCTTCTTTTGCGGAAGAGAGTCTTCTCTGGCGGAAGAGAGTCTTCTCTCGCGGAAGAGAGTCTTCTCTTGCGGAAGAGAGTCTTCTCTTGCGGAAGAGAGTGTCTCTTGCGGAAGAGAGTCTTCTCTTGCGGTGCAGAGTCTCCTCTTGCGGAAGAGAGTCTTCTCTTGCGGAAGAGAGTCTTCTCTTGCGGAAGAGAGTCTTCTCAGAAGGAAGAGAGTCTTCTCTAGCGGAAGTGACTCTTCTCTCTAGGAAGAGAGTCTTCTCTTGCGGAAGAGAGTCTTCTCTTGCGGAAGAGAGCCTTCTCTTGCGGTAGAGAGTCTCCTCTTGCGGAAGAGAGTCTTCTCTTGCGGAAGAGAGTCTTCTCTTGCGGAAGAGAGTATTCTTCGCTGGCGGACGAGAGTCTTCTCTCGCGGAAGAGAGCCTTCTTCGCTGGCGGAAGAGAGTCTTCTCTTGCGGAAGAGAGTCTTCTCTTGCGGAAGAGAGTCTTCTCTTGCGGAAGAGAGTCTTCTCTTGCGGAAGAGAGTCTTCTCGTGCGGAAGAGAGTCTTCTCTTGCGGAAGAGAGTCTTCTTTTGCGGAAGAGAGTCTCCTCTTGCGGAAGAGAGTCTTCTCTTGCGGAAGAGAGTCTTCTCTTGCGGAAGAGAGTCTTCTCTCGCGGAAGAGCGTCTTCTCTGGCGGAAGAGAGTCTTCTCTCGCGGAAGATAGCCTTCCCTTGCGGAAGAGAGTCTCTTCTTGCGGATGAGAGTCTTCTCTTGTGGAAGAGAGCTTTCTCTTGAGGAAGAGAGTCTTCTCTTGCGGAAGAGAGTCTTCTCTGTCTAAACAGAGTCTTCACTGTCGGTAGAGAGTCTTCTCTCTAGGAAGAGAGTCTTCTCTCTAGGAAGAGAGTCTTCTCTTGCGGAAGAGAGTCTTCTCTTGCGGAAGAGAGTCTTCTCTTGCGGAAGAAGAGTCTTCTCTTGCGGAAGAGAGTCTTCTCTTGCGGAAGAGAGTCTTCTCTTGCGGAAGAGAGTCTTCTCGTGCGGAAGAGAGTCTTCTCTTGCGGAAGAGAGTCTTATTTTGCGGAAGAGAGTCTCCTCTTGCGGAAGAGAGTCTTCTCTTGCGGAAGAAGAAGTCTTCTCGTGCGGAAGAGAGTATTCTTCGCTGGCGGACGAGAGTCTTCTCTCGCGGAAGAGAGTCTTCCTCGCTGGCGGAAGAGAGTCTTCTCTGGCGGAAAAGAGTCTTCTCTCGCGGAAGAGAGTCTTCTCTTGCGGAAGAGAGTCTTCTCTTGCGGAAGAGAGTGTCTCTTGCGGAAGAGAGCTCTTCTCTTGCGGTAGAGAGTCTCCTCTTGCGAAGAAGTCTTCCTGCGGAAGAGTCTTCTCTTGCGAAGAAGTCTTCTGGGTCGGAAGAGAGTCTTCTCTAGCGGAAGTGACTCTTCTCAGTCCAGAAGAGGTCTTCTCTCGCGGAAGAGAGTCTTCTCTTGCGGAAGAGAGTCTTCTCTTGCGGAAGAGAGTGTCTCTTGCGGAAGAGAGTCTTCTCTTGCGGTAGAGAGTCTCCTCTTGCGGAAGAAGTCTTCTCTTGCGGAGGAGCGCTCCTCTTGCGGAGAGAGTCTTCTCTTGGGAAGAGAGTCTTCTCTTGCGGAAGAGAGTATTCTTCGCTGGCGGACGAGAGTCTTCTCTCGCGGAAGAAAGCCTTCTTCGCTGGCGGAAGAGAGTCTTCTCTGGCGGAAGAGAGTCTTCTCTCGCGGAAGAGAGTCTTCTCTCGCGGGGAAGAGAGTCTTCTCTTGCGGAAAAGAGTAGATCTCTTCAGAAGATGCTTCTCTTTTGCGGAAGAGAGTCTTCTCTTGCGGAAGAGAGCCTTCTCTTGCGGAAGAGAGCCTTCTATTGCGAAAGAGAGTCTTCTCTTGCGGAAGAGAGTCTCTTCTCTTGCGGAAGAGAGTCTAGTCTTTTGCGGAAGAGAGTCTTCTCTTGCCTAAGAGAGTCTTTTCTCGCGGAAGAGAGTCTTCTCTCGCGGAAGAGAGTCTTCTTCGCTGGCGGAACAGTCTTCTCTGGCGGAAGAGAGTCTTCTCTTGCGGAAGAGAGTCTTCTCTTGCGGAAGAGAGTCTTCTCTTGCGGAAGAGAGTCTTCTCTTGCGGAAGAGAGTCTTCTTTTGCGGGGAAGAGAGTCTTCTCTTGCGGAAGAGAGTCTTCTCTTGCCGGAAGAGAGTGTCTCTTGCGGAAGAGAGTCTTCTCTTGCGGTAGAGAGTCTCCTCTTGCGGAAGAGAGTCTTCTCTTTGCGGAGGAGAGTCTTCTCGGTGCGAGAGGAAGAAGATTCCTTCTTCGCTGGCGGACGAGAGTCTTCTCTGCGCGGAAGAGAGTCTTCTTCCGCTCAGGGCGGAAGAGAGTTCTTCTCTGGCGGAAGAGAGTCTTACTCTTGCGGAAGCAGAGTCTTCTCTTGCGAAAAAGAGTCTTCTCTTGCGGAAAGAGAGTCTTCTCTTGCGGAAGAGAAGTCTTCTTTTGCGGAAGAGAGTCTTCTCTTCCCTAAGAGAGTCTTTCTCTCGCGGAAGAGAGTCTTCTCTCGCGGAAGAGTAGAGTCTTCTTCGCTGGCGGAATAGAGTCTTCTCTGGCGGAAGAGAGTCTTTTCTCGCGGAAGAGAGTCTGCACTGTCGGTAGAGAGTCTTCTCTGGCGGAAGAGACTCTTCTCTCGCGGAAAAGAGTCTTCTCAGGCGGAAGAGAGTCTTCTCTGGCGGGAGACAGCCTTCTCTTTCGGAAGAGTGTCTTTACTGTCGGAAGACAGTTTTATCTTTCGGAAGAGTGTCTTTCTGTCGGAAGACAGTCTTATCTTTCGGAAGAGTGTCTTCTCTGTCGAAAGAGTGTCTTCTCTGTCGAAAGAGTGTCTTCTCTGTCGGAAGAGAGTCTTCTCTCGAAGAAGGGAGTCTTCTCTTGTGGAAAAGAGATTTTTCTCTGTCGGAAGAGAGTCTTCTCTTTCGGAAGAGTGTCTTCACTGGCGGAAGAGAGTCTTCTCTCGCGGAAGAGAAACTTCTCTTGCAGAAACGAGATTCTTATCTCTCTGAAGAGAGCCTTCTCTTTCAAAAGAGAGTCTTCTCTGTCAGGAAGAGAGTCTTCTCTAGCGGAAGTGACTCTTCTCTCTAGGAAGAGAGTCTTCTCTTGAGGAAGAAGAGAGTCTTCTCTTGCGGAAGAGAGTCTTCTCTTTGGGAAGAGTGTGTCTACTGTCGGAAGACAGTTTTATGTTTCGGAAGAGTGTTCTGTCTGTCGGAAGACAGTTTTATCTTTCGGAAGAGGTGTCTACTCTGTCGAAAGAGTGTCTTCTCTGTCGGAAGAGTGTCTACTCTGTCGAAAGAGTGTCTTCTCTGTCGGAAGAGCGTCTTCTCTTGAAGAAGAGAGTCTTCTCTTGCAGAAGAGAGATTTTTCCCTGGCGGAAGAGAGTCTTCTTTTTCGGAAGAGAGTCTGCACTGGCGGAAGAGTGTCTTCTCTCGCGGAAGAGAAACTTCTCTTGCGTAAACGAGATTCTTATCTCTCGGAAGAGAGTCTTCTCTGTAGGAAGAGAGTCTTCTCTAGCGGAAGTGGCTACCCTTCTCTCTCAGGAAGAGAGTCTTCTCTTGCGGGAAGAAGAGTCTTCTCTTGCGGAAGAGAGTCTTCTCTTGCGGAAGAGAGTCTTCTCTTGCGGAAGAGAGTCTTCTCTCGCGGAAGAGCGTCTTCTCTGGCGGAAGAGAGTCTTCTCTCGCGGAAGATAGCCTTCCCTTGCGGAAGAGAGTCTCTTCTTGCGGATGAGAGTCTTCTCTTTTGGAAGAGAGCTTTCTCTTGCGGAAGAGAGTCTTCTCTTGCGGAAGAGAGTCTTCTCTTGCGGAAGAGAGTCTTCTCTGTCTAAACAGAGTCTTCACTGTCGGTCAGAGTCTTCTCTCTAGGAAGAGAGTCTTCTCTTGCGGAAGAGAAGTCTTCTCTTGCGGAAGAGAAGTCTTCTCTTGCGGAAGAGAGCCTTCTCTTGCGGAAGAGAGTCTTCTCTTGCGGAAGAGAGTCTTCTATTGCGGAAGAAGTCTTCTATTGCGGAGAGAGTCTTCTCTGTCGGAAGTGAATCTTCTCTTTCGGAAGAAACTCTTCTCTGTCGGAAGAAGAGTCTTCTATCTGGCAGAAGAGTCTTCTCTGGCGGAAGAAGTCTTCTCTTGCGGAAGAGAGTCTTTCTCTTGCCGGAAGAGAGTCTTCTCTTGCGGAAGAAGAGTGCTTCTCTTGCGGAAGAGAGTCTTCTCTTGCGGAAGAGAGTCTTCTCTTGCTTTGCGAAGAGTCAGTCTCCTGCGGAAGAAGAGTCTTCTCTTGCCGAAGAGAGTCTTATCTTGCGGAAGAGAGTCTTCTCTTGCGGAAGAGAGGTCTTCTCTTGCGGAAGAGAGTCTTCTCTTGCGGAAGAAGAGGCTTGTCTTGCGGAAGAGAGTCTTCTCTTGCGGAAGAGGGTCCTCTACTTGCGGAAGAGAGTCTTCTCTTGCGGAAGAGAGTCTTCTCTGTCCAGAAGAGAAGATGCTTCACTGTCGGTCAGAGAGTCTTCCCTGGCGGAAGAGTGTCTTCTCTCGCGGAAGACAGTCTTCTCTGGTGGAAGAAAGTCTACCCTCGCGAAAGATAGCCTTCCCTTGCGGAAGAGAGTCTTCTCTTGCGGATGAGAGTCTTCTCTTGTGGAAGGGAGCTTTCTCTTGCGGAAGAGAGTCTTCTCTTGCGGAAGAGAGTCTTCTCTGTCCAAAGAGAGTCTTCACTGTCGGTAGAGAGTCTTCCCTGGCGGAAGAGTGTCTTCTCTCGCGGAAGACGAGTCTTCTGCGGTGGATAGAAAGTCTTACCCTCGCGAAGGATCGCCTTCCCTTGCGGAAGAGAGTGTTCTCTGCGACGTGAGTCTATCTTGCAGAAAGAGAGTCTTCTCTTGCGGAAGAGAGTCTTCTCTTGTCGGAAGAGAGTCTTCTCTTGCGGAAGAAGGGCTTCTCTTGCGGAAGAGTAGGTCTGCTGTGCGGAAGAGCTGCCTTCTCTTGCGGACGAGAAGCTTCTGGCGGAAGGAAGAGTGCTCTGTTGTCCAAAAGAGAGTCTTTCACTGTGGGTAGCGAGTCTTCCCTTGGCGGAAGAGCATCGTTGTCTCGCGGAAGACAGTACTTCTCTGGTGTAGAAGAATGTCTTCCCTCGCGAAAGGATCAGCTCCTTTCCCTTTTTTGCGGAAGAGAGTCTTCTCTTGCGGAATGCGAGTTCTTCTCTTGTGTGAAGAGAGCTTGTCTCTTTCTGAAGAGAGGCTTCCCTTGCAGAAGAGAGTCTTCTCTTGCAGAAGAGAGTCTTCTCTCGCAGAAGAGAGTCTTCTCTTGCAGAAAGAGAGCCTTCTGCTGCAGAAAGAAGCTCTTCTCTTGCAGAAGAGAAGTCTCTCACCTGCAGAAGAGAAATGCTCTTCTCTCTGCTGAAGAGAGTTCTGCTCTTGCCAGAAGAGAGTCTTCTCCTTTGTTCCAGAAGAGAGTCTTCTCTTTGCAGAAGAAGAGTCTTCTCACTCTGCAGAAGAGAGCTCTTCTCTGGCAGAAGAGAGTCTTCTCTTGCAGAAGAGAGTCTTCTCTGGCGGAAGATTGTTGTTCTCTTGCGGAAGAGAGTCTGCTCTGTCCAAAGAGAGTCTTCACTGTCGGTAGAGAGTCTTCCCTTGGCGGAAGAGTGTCTTCTCTCGCGGAAGACAGTCTTCTCCGGTGGAAGAAAAGTCTTCCCTCGCGAAAGATACGCCTTCCCTTGCGGGAAGAGAGTCTTCTCTTGCGGATGAGAGTCTTATCCGGCGAGAAGAGAGTCTTCTCTTGCGGAAGAGAGTCTTCTCTTGCGGAAGTGACTCTTCTCTCTAGGAAGAGAGTCTTCTCTTGCGGAAAAGAGTCTTCTCTTGCGGAAGAGAGTCTTCTCTTGCGGAAGAGTGTCTTCTCTTGCGGAAGAGAGTCTTCTCTCGCGGAAGAGCGTCTTCTCTGGCGGAAGAGAGTCTTCTCTCGCGGAAGATAGCCTTCCCTTGCGGAAGAGAGTCTCTTCTTGCGGATGAGAGTCTTCTCTTGTGGAAGAGAGCTTTCTCTTGCGGAAGAGAGTCTACTCTTGCGGAAGAGAGTCTTCTCTGTCTAAACAGAGTCTTCACTGTCGGTAGAGAGTCTTCTCTCTACGGAAGAGAGTCTTCTCTTGCGGAAGAGAGTCTTCTCTTGCGGAAGAGAGTCTTCTCTTGCGGAAGAGAGTCTTCTCTTTGCGGAAGAGAGTCTTCTCTTGCTAAGAGAGTCTTCTATTGCGGAAGAGAGTCTTCTATTGCGGAGAGAGTCTTCTCTGTCGGAAGTGAATCTTCTCTTTCGGAAGAAGTCTTTCTGTCGGAAGAGAGTCTTCTCTCTGCGGAAGAGAGTCTTCTCTTGCGAAAGAGAGTCTTCTCTTGCGGAAGAGAGTCTTGTCTTGCGGAAGAGAGTCTTCTCTTGCGGAAGAGAGTCTTCTCTTTCCAAAGAGAGTCTTCACTGTCGGTAGAGAGTCTTCCCTGGCGGAAGAGTGCCTTCTCTCGCGGAAGACAGTCTTCTCCGGTGGAAGAAAGTCTTCCCTCGCGAAAGATAGCCTTCCCTTGCGGAGGAGAGTCTTCTCTCGCGGAGTGAGATTGTTTGTCTTGCGGAAGAGAGTCTTCGTCTTGCAGAAGAGACTCTTCTCTCTTGCGGAAGAGAGTTGCTTCTCTTGCGGAAGAGAAACTCTTTGCTTGTTGCGAAGAGAGTCTTCTCTTGCGGAAGAGAGTTCTTCTCTTGCGGAGGAGAGCCTTCTGTCTGTTGCAGAAGAGAGTCTCCACTGTCGGTAGAGAGTCTTCTCCTGGCGGAGAGTCTTCTTCGCGGAAGAGCAGTTTCTCTCGCGGAAGAAGCCACTTGTTTTCCTCTGCAAAGATAGCCTTCTCCTGCGAAGAGCGTCTTCTCTTGCTGGATGAGAGTCTTCTCTCTGTGGAAGAGAAGCCTTTCTCTTTTCTGAAGAGAGGGCTTTCCTTGCAGAAGAGAGTCTTCTCTTGCAGAAGAGAGTCTTCTCTTGCAGAAGAGAGTCTTCTCTTGCAGAAGAGAGTCTTCTCTGCAGAAGAGAGTCTTCACTTGCAGAAGAGAGTCTTCTCTTGCGGATGAGAGTCTTATCTTGCGGAAGAGTCTTCTCTTGCGGAAGAGAGTCTTCTCTTGCGGAAGAGAGTCTTCTCTTGCGGAAGAGAGTCTTCTCTTGCGGAAGAGAGGCTTCTCTTGCGGAAGAGAGTCTTCTCTTGCGGAAGAGTGTCTTCTCTTGCGGAAGAGAGTCTTCTCTTGCGGAAGAGAGTCTTCTCTGTCCAAAGAGAGTCTTCGCTGTCGGTAGAAGAGTCTTCCCTGGCGGAAGAGTGTCTTCTCTCGCGGAAGAGAGTCTTCTCTGGTGGAAGAAAGTCTTCCCTCGCGAAAGATAGCCTTCCTTTGCGGAAGAGAGTCTTCTCTTGCGGATGAGAGTCTTCTCTTGTGGAAGAGAGCTTTCTCTTTCTGAAGAGAGGCTTCCCTTGCAGAAGAGAGTCTTCTCTTGCAGAAGAGAGTCTTCTCTCGCGGAAGAGCGTCTTCTCTGGCGGAAGAGAGTCTTCTCTCGCGGAAGATAGCCTTCCCTTGCGGAAGAGAGTCTCTTCTTGCGGAATGAGAGTCTTCTCTTGTGGAAGAGAGCTTTCTCTTGCGGAAGAGAGTCTTCTCTTGCGGAAGAGAGTCTTCTCTGTCTAAACAGAGTCTTCTCTGTAGGAAGAGAGTCTTCTCTAGCGGAAGTGACTCTTCTCTCTCAGGAAGAGAGTCTTCTCTTGAGGAAGCGAGTCTTCTCTTGCGGAAGAGAGTCTTCTCTTGCGGAAGAGAGTCTACTCTTTCGGAAGAGTGTCTTTACTTGTCGGAAGACAGTTTTATCTTTCGGAAGAGTGTCTTTCGGTCGGAAAACGGTTTTATCTTTCGGAAGAGTGTCTTTCTGTCGGAAAACAGTTTTATCTTTCGGAAGAGTGTCTTTCTGTCGGAAGACAGTCTTATCTTTCGGAAGAGTGTCTTCTCTGTCGAAAGAGTGTCTTCTCTATCGAAAGAGTAGTCTTCTCTGTCGGAAGAGAGTCTTCTCTCGACAGAAGGGAGTCTTCTCTTGCGGAAAAGAGATTTTTCTCTGTCGGAAGAGAGTCTTCTCTTTCGGAAGAGTGTCTTCACTGGCGGAAGAGAGTCTTCTCTCGCGGCAAGAAACTTCTCTTGCGGAAACGAGATTCTTATCTCTCTGAAGAGAGCCTTCTCTTTCAGAAGAGAGTCTTCTCAGTAGGAAGAGAGTCTTCTCTAGCGGAAGTGACTCTTCTCTCTAGGAAGAGAGTCTTCTCTTGCGGAAGAGAGTCTTCTCTTGCGGAAGAGAGTCTTCTCTTGCGGAACAGAGTCTTCTCTTGCGGAAGAGAGTCTTCTCTTGCGGAAGAGAGTCTTCTCTTGCGGAAGAGAGTCTTCTCTTGCGGAAGAGAGTCTTCTCTTGCGGAAGAGAGTCTTCTCTTGCGGAAGAGAGTCTCCTCTTGCGGAAGAGAGTCTTCTCTTGCGGAAGAGAGTGCTTCTCTTGCGGAAGAGAGTCTTCTCTTGCGGTAGAGAGTCTCCTCTTGCGGAAGAGAGTTCTTCTCTTGCGGAAGAGAGTCTTCTCTTGCGGAAGAGAGTACTTCTTCGCTCGCGGAACGAGAGTCTTCTCTCGCGGAAGAGAGTCTTCTTCGCTGGCGGAAGAGAGTCTTCTCTGTCGGAAGAAGTCTTCTCTTGCGGAAGAAAGTCTTCTCTTGCGGAAGAGAGTTTCTATCTGGAAGAGAGTCTTCTCTTGCGGAAGAGAGTTCTTCCTTTTTTGCGGAAGAGAGTCTTCTCTTGCGGAAGAAGTTCTTCTCTTGCGGAAGAGAGTCTTCTCTTGCGGAAGAAAGTCTTCTATTGCGGAAGAGAGTCTTCTCTTGCGGAAGAGAGTGCTTCCTTTGCGGAAGAGAGTCTTCTCTTGCGGAAGAGATTCTTCTCTTGCGGAAGAGAGTCTTCTCTTGCGGAAGAGAGTCTTCTCTTGCGGTAGAGAGTCTTCTCTTGCGGAAGAGAGTCTTCTCTTGCGGAAGAGATGTTGTCTCTTGCGGAAGAGAGTCTTCTCTTGCGGAAGATAGTCTTCTCTTGCGGAAGAAAGTCTTCTCTTGCGGAAGAGAGTCTTCTCTTGCCTAAGAAGAGTCTTCTCTCGCAGAGTGTCTCTGAGAGAAGAGTCTTCTTCGCTGGCGGAACGGAGTCTTCTCTCGCGGAAGAGAGTCTTCTCTTGCGGAAGAGAGTTCTTCTCGTTTTGCGGAAGAGAGTCTTCTCATTGCGGAAGAGAGTCTTCTCTTGCGGAAGAGAGTCTTCTTTTGCGGAAGAGAGTCTTCTCTTGCGGAAGAGAGTCTTCTCTTGCGGAAGAGAGTCTCTGCTTGCGGAAGAGAGTCTTCTCTTGCGGTAGAGAGTCTCCTCTTGCGGAAGAGAGTCTTCTCTTGCGGAAGAGAGTTCCATTCTTCGCTGGCGGACGAGGAGTCTTCTCTCGCGGAAGAGAGTCTTCCTCGCTGGCGGAAGAGAGTCTTCTCTGCGGAGGAGGCCTTCTTGCGGAAGAGAGTCTTCTCTTGCGGAAGAGAGTGCTTCTCTTGCGGAAGAGAGGTCTTCTCTTGCGGAAGATGAGTCTTCTCTTGCGGAAGAGAGTCTTCTCTTGCGGAAGAGAGTCTTCTCTTGCGGTAGAGAGTCTCCTCTTGCGGAAGAGAGTCTTCTCTTGCGGAAGAGAATCTATCTTCTTGCGGAAGAGAGTATTCTTCGCTGGCGGACGAGAGTCTTCTCTCGCGGAAGAGAGTCTTCGTCCTAGCGGAAGAGAGTCTTCTCTGGCGGAAGAGAGTCTTCTCTCGCGGAAGAGAGTCTTCTCTCGCGGAAGAGAGTCTTCTCTCGCAGAAGAGAGTCTTCTCTTGCGGAAAAGAGTCATCTCTTGCGGAAGAGAGTCTTCTCTTGCGGAAGAGAGTCTTCTCTTGCGGAAGAGAGTCTTCTCTTGCGAAAGAGAGTCTTCTCTTGCGGAAGAGAGTCTTCTCTTGCGTAAGAGAGTCTCCTTTGCGGAAGAGAGTCTTCTCTTGCCTAAGAGAGTCTTCTCTCGCGGAAGAGAGTCTTCTCTCGCGGAAGAGAGTCTTCTTCGCTGGCGGAAGAGAGTCTTCTCTGGCGGAAGAGAGTCTTCTCTCGCGGAAGAGAGTCTTCACTGTCGGTAGAGAGTCTTCTCTCGCGGAAGAGTGCTCTTCTCTGGCGGAAGAGTGTCTTCTCTTGCGGAAGAGAGTCTTCTCTTGCGGAAGAGAGTCTTCTCTAGTCGGAAGAGACTCTTCTCTTGCGGAAGAGAGTCTTCTCAGGCGGAAGAGAGTCTTCTACTGGCGGGAGACGAGCCTTCTCTTTCGGAAGAGTGTCTGCTACTGTCGGAAGAGCAGTTTTATCTTTCGGAAGAGTGTCTTTCTGTCGGAAGACAGTCTTATCTTTCGGAAGAGTGTCTTCTCTGTCGAAAGAGTGTCTTCTCTGTCGAAAGAGAGTCTTCTCTGTCGGAAGAGAGTCTTCTCTTGCAGAAGGGAGTCTTCTCTTGCGGAAAAGAGATTTTTCCCTGTCGGAAGAGAGTCTTCTCTTTCGGAAGAGCGTCTTCACTGGCGGAAGAGAGTCTTCTCTCGCGGAAGAGAAACTTCTCTTGCGGAAACGAGATTCTTATCTCTCTGAAGAGAGCCTTCTCTTTCAGAAGAGAGTCTTCTCTGTAGGAAGAGAGCCTTCTCTTTCAGAAGAGAGTCTTCTCTTGCAGGAAGAGAGTCTTCTCTTGCGGAAGATGACTCTTCTCCTGCGGAAGAGAGTCTTCTCTTGCGGAAGAGAGTCTTCTCTTGCGGAAGAGAGTTTCTTCTTTTTCGGAAGAGTGTCTCTTCTGCGGAAAACAGTTTCATCTTTCGGAAGCAGTGTCTACTCTGTCGAAAGAGTGTCTTCTGCTGTCGGAAGAGTGTCTACTCTGTCGAAAGAGTGTCTTCTCTGTCGCGAAGAAGCGTCTTCTCTTGAAGAACGAGAGTCTTCTCTTGCAGAAGAGAGATTTTTCCCTGGCGGAAGAGAGTCTTCTTTTTCGGAAGAAGAGTCTGCACTGGCGGAAGAGAGTCTTCTCTCGCGGAAGAGAAACTTCTGCTTGCGTAAACGAGATTCTTATCTCTCGGAAGAGGAGTCTTCTCTGTAGGAAGAGTAGTCTTCTCTAGCGGAAGTGACTAGCTTCTCTCTAGGAAGAGAGTCTTCTCTTGCGGTAGGATTGGCTTCTCTGCGGAAGAGAGTTCTCCCCTATGCGAAGAGAGTCTTCTCTTGCGGAAGATGAGTTTCTCTCGCGGAAGAGCGTCCTCTCTGGCGGCAAGAGAGTTTTCTCTCGCGGAACGATAGCCGTTCCCTTGCGGAGAGCAGTCTCTTCTTGCGGATGAGAGTCTTCTCTTGTGGAAGAAGCTTTCTCTTGCGGAAGAGTAGTCTTCTCTTGCGGAAGAGTAGTCTTCTCTGTCTATGAAGATGAGTCTTCACTGTCGGTAGAGAGTCTTCTCGTCTACGAAAGTTGTCTCTGCAGAGGAGAGTTTCCTGCGGAAGCAGAGTCTTCTCTTGCGGAAGAGAAGTCTTCTCTTGCGGAAGAGAGTCTTCTCTTGCGAAGAGTAGTCTTCTCTTGCGGAAGAGAGTTCTTCTCATTGCGGAAGAGAGTCTTCTCTTGCGGAAGAGAGTCCTCTTTTGCGGAAGAGAGTCTTCTATTGCGGAGAGAGTCTTCTCTTTCTGAAGAGAGGTTTCCCTTGCAGAAGAGAGTCTCCTCTTGCAGAAGCAGAGTCTTCTCTTGCAGAAGAGAGTCTTCTCTTGCAGAAGAGAGTCTTCACTTGCAGAAGAGAGTCTTCTCTTGCAGAAGAGAGTCTTCTCTTGCAGAAGAGAGTCTTCTCTTGCAGAAGAGAGTCTTCTCTTGCAGAAGAGAGTCTTATCTTCTAGAAGAGATTCTTCTCTGTCCAAAGAAGAGAAACTTCTCTTCCGGAAACGAGATTCTTATCTCTCGGAAGAGAGTCTTCTCTGTAGCGGAAGAGAGTCTTCTCTCTAGCGGAAGTGACTCTTCTCTCTAGGAAGGGTGTCTTCTCTTGCGGAAGAGAGTCTTCTCTTGCGGAAGAGAGTCTTTCTCTTGCGGAAGAGAGTCTTCTCTTGCGGAAGAGAGTCCTTCGTCTCTGCGGAAGAGAGTCTTCTGATTGCGGAAGAGAGTCTTCTATTGCGGAGAGAGTCTTCTCTTTGTGAAGAGAGGCTTCTCTCGCGGAAGAGAGTCTTCTCTAGCGGAAGAGACTCTGCTCTCGTGGAAGAGAAACTTCTCTTGAGGAAGCGAGATTCTTATCTCTCGGAAGATAGTCTTCTCTTTCGGAAGAGAGTCTTCTCTGTCGGAAGTGAATCTTCTCTTTCGGAAGAAAGTCTTCTCTGTCGGAAGAGAGTACTTCTCTCTGCGGTAGAGAGTCTTCTCTTGCGGAAGAGAGTCTTCTCTTGCGGAAGAGAGTCCTCTCTGCTCTTCTGCTTGCGGAAGAGAGATTTCTCTTGCGGAAGAGAGTCTTCTCTTGCGGAAGAGAGTCTTCTCTTGCGGAAGAGAGTTTCTCTCTTGCGGAAGAGAGTCTTCTCTAGCGGAAGAGAGTCTTCTCTTGCGGAAGAGAGTTTTCTCTTGCGGAAGAGAGTCTTCTCTTGACAGAAGAGAGTTTCTCTGTGCCAAAGAGAGTCTTCACTGTCGGTAGAGAGTCTTCCCTGGCGGAAGAGTGTCTTCTCTTGCGGAAGAGAGTCTTCTCTTGGTGGAAGAAAGTCTTCCCTCGCGAAAGATAGCCTTCCCTTGCGGAAGAGAGTCTTCTCTTGCGGATGAAGAGTCTTCTCTTGTGGAAGAGAGCTTTCTCTTGCGGAAGAGAGTCTTCTCTTGCGGAAGAGAGTCTTCTCTGTCCAGAAGAGAGTCTTCACTGTCGGTAGAGAGTCTTCTCTGGCGGAAGAGTGTCTTCTCTTGCGGAAGACAGTCTTCTCTGGTGGAAGAGAGTTTTCCCCTCGCGGAAGAGATAGCCTTCCCTTGCGGAAGAAGAGTCTTCTCTTGCGGATGAGAGTCTTATCTTGCGGAAGAGAGTCTTCTCTTGCGGAAGAGAGTCTTCTCTTGCGGAAGAGAGTCTTCTCTTGCGGAAAAGAGGCTTCTCTTGCGGAAGAGAGTCTTCTCTTGCGGAAGAGTGTCTTCTCTTGCGGAAGAGAGTCTTCTCTTGCGGAAGAGAGTCTTCTCTGTCCAAAGAGAGTCTTCACTTTTTTTTTTTTTTTTTTTTTTTTTTTTTTTTTTTTTTTTTTTTTTTTTTTTTTTTTTTTTTTTTTTTTTTTTTTTTTTTTTTTTTTTTTTTTTTTTTTTTTCTTCCCTTGCAGAAGAGAGTCTTCTCTTGCAGAAGAGAGTCTTCTCTTGCAGAAGAGAGTCTTCTCTTGCAGAAGAGAGTCTTCTCTTGCAGAAGAGAGTCTTCACTTGCAGAAGAGAGTCTTCTCTTGCAGAAGAGAGTCTTCTATTGCAGAAGAGAGTCTTCTCTTGCAGAAGATAGTCTTATCTTCCAGAAGAGATTCTTCTCTGTCCAAAGAAGAGAAACTTCTCTTGCGGAAACGAGATTCTTATCTCTCGGAAGAGAGTCTTCTCTGTAGGAAGAGAGTCTTCTTTAGCGGAAGTGACTCTTCTCTCTAGGAAGGGAGTCTTCTCTCTAGGAAGAGAGTCTTCTCTTGCGGAAGAGAGTCTTCTCTTGCGGAAGGGAGTCTTCTCTTGCGGAAGAGAGTCTTCTCTTGCGGAAGAGAGTCTTCTCTTGCGGAAGAGAGTCTTCTATTGCGGAAGAGAGTCTTCTATTTGCGGAGAGAGTCTTCTCTGTCGGAAGTGAATCTTCTCTTTCGGAAGAAAGTCTTCTCTGTCGGAAGAGAGTCTTCTCTCTGCGGGTAGAGAGTCTTCTCTGGCGGAAGAGAGTCTTCTCTTGCGGAAGAGAGTCTTCTCTTGCGGAAGAGAGTCTTCTCTTGCGGAAGAGAGTCTTCTCTTGCGGAAGAGAGTCTTCTCTTGCGGAAGAGAGTCTTCTCTTGCGGAAGAGAGTCTTCTCTTGCTGAAGAGAGTCTTATCTTGCGGAAGAGAGTCTTCTCTTGCGGAAGAGAGTCTTCTCTTGCGGAAGAGAGGCTTCTCTTGCGGAAGAGAGTCTTGTCTTGCGGAAGAGAGTCTTCTCTTGCGGAAGAGAGTCTTCTCTTGCGGAAGAGAGTCTTCTCTTGCGGAAGAGAGTCTTCTCTGTCCAAAGAGAGTCTTCACTGTCGGTAGAGAGTCTTCTCTGGCGGAAGAGTGTCTTCTCTCGCGGAAGACAGTCTTTTCTGGTGGAAGAAAGTCTTCCCTCGCGAAAGATAGCCTTCCCTTGCGGAAGAGAGTCTTCTCTTGCGGATGAGAGTCTTCTCTTGTGGAAGAGAGCTTTCTCTAGCGGAAGAGAGTCTTCTCTTGCGGAAGAGAGTCTTCTCTGTCCAAAGAGAGTCTTCACTGTCGGTAGAGAGTCTTCCCTGGCGGAAGAGCGTCTTCTCTCGCGGAAGACAGTCTTCTCCGGTGGAAGAAAGTCTTCCCTCGCGAAAGACAGCCTTCCCTTGCGGAAAAGAGTCTTCTCTTGCGGATGAGAGTCTTATCTTGCGGAAGAGAGTCTTCTCTTGCGGAAGAGAGTCTTCTCTTGCGGAAGAGAGTCTTCTCTTGCGGAAGAGAGGCTTCTCTTGCGGAAGAGAGTCTTCTCTTGCGGAAGAGAGGCTTCTCTTGCGGAAGAGAGTCTTCTCTTGCGGAAGAGAGTCTTCTCTGTCCAAAGAGAGTCTTCACTGTCGGTAGAGAGTCTTCCCTGGCGGAAGAGTGTCTTCTCTCGCGGAAGAGAGTCTTCTTCGCTGGCGGAAGAGAGTCTTCTCTGGCGGAAGAGAGTCTTCTCTCGCGGAAGAGAGTCTTCTCTTGCGGAAGAGAGTCTTCTCTTGCGGAAGAGAGTGTCTCTTGCGGAAGAGAGTCTTCTCTTGCGGTAGGGAGTCTCCTCTTGCGGAAGAGAGTCTTCTCTTGCGGAAGAGAGTCTTCTCTTGAGGAAGAGAGTATTCTTCGCTGGCGGACGAGAGTCTTCTCTCGCGGAAGAGAGTCTTCTTCGCTGGCGGAACAGAGTCTTCTCTGGCGGAAGAGAGTCTTCTCTCGCGGAAGAGAGTCTTCTCTTGCGGAAGAGAGTCTTCTCTTGCGGAAGAGAGTGTCTCTTGCGGAAGAGAGTCTTCTCTTGCGGTAGAGAGTCTCCTCTTGCGGAAGAGAGTCTTCTCTTGCGGAAGAGAGTCTTCTCTTGCGGAAGAGAGTCTTCTTCGCTGGCGGAAGAGAGTCTTCTCTCGCGGAAGAGAGTCTTCTTCGCTGGCGGAAGAGAGTCTTCTCTTTCGGAAGAGAGTCTTCTCGTGCGGAAGAGAGTATTCTTCGCTGGCGGACGAGAGTCTTCGCTGGCGGACGAGAGTCTTCTCTCGCGGAAGAGAGTCTCCTTCGCTGGCGGAAGAGAGTCTTCTCTGGCGGAAGAGAGTCTTCTCTCGCGGAAGAGAGTCTTCTCTCGCGGAAGAGAGTCTTCTCTTGCGGAAAAGAGTCATCTCTTGCGGAAGAGAGTCTTCTCTTGCGGTAGAGAGTCTCCTCTTGCGGAAGAGAGTCTTCTCTCGCGGAAGAGAGTCTTCTCTTGAGGAAGAGAGTATTCTTCGCTGGCGGACGAGAGTCTTCTCTCGCGGAAGAGAGTCTTCTTCGCTGGCGGAAGAGAGTCTTCTCTGGCGGAAGAGAGTCTTCTCTCGCGGAAGAGAGTCTTCTCTTGCGGAAGAGAGTCTTCTCTTGCGGAAGAGAGTGTCTCTTGCGGAAGAGAGTCTTCTCTTGCGGTAGAGAGTCTCCTCTTGCGGAAGAGAGTCTTCTCTTGCGGAAGAGAGTCTTCTCTTGCGGAAGAGAGTATTCTTCGCTGGCGGACGAGAGTCTTCTCTCGCGGAAGAGAGTCTTCTTCGCTGGCGGAAGAGAGTCTTCTCTGGCGGAAGAGAGTCTTCTCTCGCGGAGGAGAGTCTTCTCTCGCGGAAGAGAGTCTTCTCTTGCGGAAAAGAGTCATCTCTTGCGGAAGAGAGTCTTCTCTTGCGGAAGAGAGTCTTCTCTTGCGGAAGAGAGTCTTCTCTTGCGGAAGAGAGTCTTCTCTTGCGGAAGAGAGTCTTCTCTTGCGGAAGAGAGTCTTCTCTTGCGGAAGAGAGTCTTCTTTTGCGGAAGAGAGTCTTCTCTTGCGGAAGAGAGTCTTCTCTCGCGGAAGAGAGTCTTCTCTCGCGGAAGAGAGTCTTCTCTCGCGGAAGAGAGTCTTCTTCGCTGGCGGAACAGAGTCTTCTCTTTCGGAAGAGAGTCTTCTCTTGCGGAAGAGAGTCTTCTCTTGCGGAAGAGAGTCTTCTCTGTCTAAACAGAGTCTTCACTGTCGGTAGAGAGTCTTCTCTCTGCGGAAGAGAGTCTTCTCTTGCGGAAGAGAGTCTTCTCTTGCGGAAGAGAGTCTTCTCTTGCGGAAGAGAGTCTTCTCTTGCGGAAGAGAGTCTTCTCTTGCGGAAGAGAGTCTTCTCTTGCGGAAGAGAGTCTTCTCTTGCGGAAGAGAGTCTTCTCTTGCGGAAGAGAGTTGCTTCTCTGGCGGAAGAGAGTCTTCTCTCGCGGAAGAGAGTCTTCTCTCGCTGGCGGAAGAGAGTCTTCTCTGGCGGAAGAGAGTCTTCTCTCGCGGAAGAGAGTCTTCTCTTGCGGAAGAGAGTCTTCTCTTGCGGAAGAGAGTATGCTTCGCTGGCGGACGAGAGTCTTCTCTCGCGGAAGAGAGTCTTCCTCGCTGGCGGAAGAGAGTCTTCTCTGGCGGAAGAGAGTCTTCTCTCGCGGAAGAGAGTCTTCTCTTGCGGAAGAGAGTCTTCTCTTGCGGAAGAGAGTGTCTCTTGCGGAAGAGAGTCTTCTCTTGCGGTAGAGAGTCTCCTCTTGCGGAAGAGAGTCTTCTCTTGCGGAAGAGAGTCTTCTCTTGCGGAAGAGAGTCTTCTCTTGCGGAAGAGAGTCTTCTTTTGCGGAAGAGAGTCTTCTCTTGCCTAAGAGAGTCTTCTCTGGCGGGAAGAGAGTCTTCTCAGGCGGAAGAGAGTCTTCTCTGGCGGGAGACTGCCTTCTCTTTCGGAAGAGTGTCTTTACTGTCGGAAGACAGTTTTATCTTTCGGAAGAGTGTCTTCTCTGTCGGAAAACAGTTTTATCTTTCGGAAGAGTGTCTACTCTGTCGAAAGAGTGTCTTCTCTGTCGGAAGAGTGTCTACTCTGTCGAAAGAGTGTCTTCTCTGTCGGAAGAGCGTCTTCTCTTGAAGAAGAAAGTCTTCTCTTGCAGAAGAGAGATTTTTCCCTGGCGGAAGAGAGTCTTCTTTTTCGGAAGAGAGTCTGCACTGGCTTAAGAGAGTCTTCTCTCGCGGAAGAGAAACTTCTCTTGCGTTAACGAGATTCTTATCTCTCGGAAGAGAGTCTTCTCAGTAGGAAGAGAGTCTTCTCTAGCGGAAGTGACTCTTCTCTCTAGGAAGAGAGTCTTCTCTCTGCGGAAGAGAGTCTTCTCTTGCGGAAGAGAGTCTTCTCTTGCGGAAGAGAGTCTTCTCTTGCGGAAGAGAGTCTTCTCTCGCGGAAGAGCGTCTTCTCTGGCGGAAGAGAGTCTTCTCTCGCGGAAGATAGCCTTCCCTTGCGGAAGAGAGTCTCTTCTTGCGGATGAGAGTCTTCTCTTGTGGAAGAGAGCTTTCTCTTGCGGAAGAGAGTCTTCTCTTGCGGAAGAGAGTCTTCTCTGTCTAAACAGAGTCTTCACTGTCGGTAGAGAGTCTTCTCTCTACGGAAGAGAGTCTTCTCTTGCGGAAGAGAGTCTTCTCTTGCGGAAGAGAGTCTTCTCTTGCGGAAGAGAGTCTTCTCTTAGTCGGAAGAGAGTCTTCTCTTGCGGAAGAGAGTCTTCTCTTGCGGAAGAGAGTCTTCTCTTGCGGAAGAGAGTCTTCTCTGGCGGAAGAGAGTCTTCTCTTGCGGAAGAGAGTCTTCTCTTGCGGTAGAGAGTCTCCTCTTGCGGAAGAGAGTCTTCTCTTGCGGAAGAGAGTCTTCTCTTGCGGAAGAGAGTATGCTTCGCTGGCGGACGAGAGTCTTCTTTCGCGGAAGAGAGTCTTCCTCGCTGGCGGAAGAGAGTCTTCTCTGGCGGAAGAGAGTCTTCTCTCGCGGAAGAGAGTCTTCTCTTGCGGAAGAGAGTCTTCTCTTGCGGAAGAGAGTGTCTCTTGCGGAAGAGAGTCTTCTCTTGCGGTAGAGAGTCTTCTCTTGCGGAAGAGAGTCTTCTCTTGCGGAAGAGAGTCTTCTCTTGCGGAAGAGAGTATCTTCGCTGGCGGACGAGAGTCTTCTCTCGCGGTAGAGAGTCTCCTCTTGCGGAAGAGAGTCTTCTCTTGCGGAGGAGAGTCTTCTCGTGCGTAAGAGAGTATTCTTCGCTGGCGGACGAGAGTCTTCTCTCGCGGAAGAGAGTCTTCTCTGGCGGAAGAGAGTCTTCTCTGGCGGAAGAGAGTCTTCTCTCGCGGAAGAGAGTCTTCTCTTGTCGGAAGAGAGTTCTCTTGCGGAAGAGAGTCTTCTCTTGCGGAAGAGAGTCTTCTCTTGCGGAAGAGAGTCTTCTTTTGCGGAAGAGAGTCTTCTCTTGCGGAAGAGAGTCTTCTCTCGCGGAAGAGAGTCTTCTTCGCTGGCGGAAGAGAGTCTTCTTTGGCGGAAGAGAGTCTTCTCTCGCGGAAGAGAGTCTTCTCTGCGGTAGAGAGTCTTCTGAAGACGGAAGATGTCTTCTCTCGCGGAAGAGAGTCTTCTCTTGCGGCAGAGAGCCTTCTCTAGTGGAAGAGAATCTTCTCTCTAGGAAGAGAGTCTTCTCTTGCGGAAGAGAGTCTTCTCTTGCGGAAGAGAGTCTTCTCTGGCGGAAGAGAGTCTTCTCTGGCGGAAGAGAGCCTTCTCTTTCGGAAGAGTGTCTTCTACTGTCGGAAGACAGTTTTATCTTTCGGAAGAGTGTCTTTCTGTCGGAAGACAGTCTTATCTTTCGGAAGAGTGTCTTCTCTGTCGAAAGAGTGTCTTCTCTGTGCGGAAGAGAGTCTTCTCTGTGCGGCAGAGAGTCTTCTCTCGCAGAAGGGAGTCCTGTCTTGCGGAAGAGAGATCTTCTCTCTGTCGGAAGAGAGTCTTCTCTTTCGGAAGAGTGTCTTCACTGGCGGAAGAGAGTCTTCTCTCGCGGAAGAGAATCTTCTCTTGCGGAAACGAGAGTCTTATCTCTCTGAAGAGAGCCTTCTCTTTTAGAAGAGAGTCTTCTCTGTCGGAAGAGAGTCTTCTCTTGTAGGAAGAGAGTCTTCTCTAGCGGAAGTGACTCTTCTCTCTAGGAAGAGAGTCTTCTCTTGAGGAAGAGAGTCTTCTCTTGCGGAAGAGAGTCTTCTCTTGCGGAAGAGAGTCTTCCCTTGCGGAAGAGAGTCTTCTCTTGCGGAAGAGAGTCTTCTCTTGTGGAAGAGAGTCTTCTCTTGCGGAAGAGAGTCTTCTCTTGCGGAAGAGAGTCTTCTCTTGCGGCAGAGAGCCTTCTCTAGTGGAAGTGAATCTTCTCTCTAGGAAGAGAGTCTTCTCTTGCGTAAGAGACTCTTCTCTTGCGGGAAGAGAGTCTTCTCAGGCGGAAGAGAGTCTTCTCTGGCGGGAGACAGCCTTCTCTTTCGGAAGAGTGTCTTTACTGTCGGAAGACAGTTTTATCTTTCGGAAGAGTGTCTTTCTGTCGGAAGACAGTCTTATCTTTCGGAAGAGTGTCTTCTCTGTCGAAAGAGTGTCTTCTCTGTCGAAAGAGTGTCTTCTCTGTCGGAAGAGAGTCTTCTCTCGAAGAAGAGAGTCTTCTCTTGCGGAAAAGAGATTTTTCTCTGTCGGAAGAGAGTCTTCTCTTTCGGAAGAGAGTCTTCACTGGCGGAAGAGAGTCTTCTCTCGCGGAAGAGAAACTTCTCTTGCGGAAACGAGATTCTTATCTCTCGGAAGAGAGTCTTCTCTGTAGGAAGAGAGTCTTCTCTAGCGGAAGAGTTTCTTCTCTCTCGGAAGAGAGTCTTCTCTTGCGGAAGAGTGTCTTCTCTGTCGGAAGACAGTTTTATCTTTCGGAAGAGTGTCTACTCTGTCGAAAGAGTGTCTTCTCTGTCGGAAGAGTGTCTACTCTGTCGAAAAAGTGTCTTCTCTGTCGGAAGAGCGTCTTCTCTTGAAGAAGAGAGTCTCTCTTGCAGAAGAGAGATTTTTCCCTGGCGGAAGAGAGTCTTCTCTTTCGGAAGAGAGTTTGCACTGGCGGAAGAGAGTCTTCTCTCGCGGAAGAGAAACTTCTCTTGCGTTAACGAGATTCTTATCTCTCGGAAGAGAGTCTTCTCAGTAGGAAGACAGTCTTTCTAGCGGAAGTGACTCTTCTCTCTAGGAAGAGAGTCTTCTCTTGCGGAAGAGAGTCTTCTCTTGCGGAAGAGAGTCTTCTCTTGCGGAAGAGAGTCTTCTCTTGCGGAAGAGAGTCTTCTCTCGCGGAAGATAGCCTTCCCTTGCGGAAGAGAGTCTCTTCTTGCGGATGAGAGTCTTCTCTTGTGGAAGAGAGCTTTCTCTTGCGGAAGAGAGTCTTCTCTTGCGGAAGAGAGTCTTCTCTGTCTAAACAGAGTCTTCACTGTCGGTAGAGAGTCTTCTCTCTCGGAAGAGAGTCTTCTCTCTAGGAAGAGAGTCTTCTCTTGTGGAAGAGAGTCTTCTCTTGCGGAAGAGAGTCGTCTCTTGCGGAAGAGAGTCTTCTCTTGCGGAAGAGAGTCTTCTCTTGCGGAAGAGAGTCTTCTCTTGCGGAAGAGAGTCTTCTCTGTGCGGAAGAGAGTCTTCTCTTGCGGAAGAGAGTCTTCTTTTGCGGAAGAGAGTCTCCTCTTGCGGAAGAGAGTCTTCTCTTGCGGAAGAGAGTCTTCTCTTGCGGAAGAGAGTATTCTTCGCTGGCGGACGAGAGTCTTCTCTCGCGGAAGAGAGTCTTCCTCGCTGGCGGAAGAGAGTCTTCTCTGGCGGAAGAGAGTCTTCTCTCGCGGAAGAGAGTCTTCTCTTGCGGAAGAGAGTCTTCTCTTGCGGAAGAGAGTGTCTCTTGCGGAAGAGAGTCTTCTCTTGCGGTAGAGAGTCTCCTCTGTGCGGAAGAGAGTCTTCTCTTGCGGAAGAGAGTCTTCTCTTGCGGAAGAGAGTCTTCTCTGTCGGAAGAGAGTCTTCTCTAGCGGAAGTGACTCTTCTCTCTAGGAAGAGAGTCTTCTCTTGCGGAAGAGAGTCTTCTCTTGCGGAAGAGAGCCTTCTCTTGCGGTAGTGAGTCTCCTCTTGCGGAAGAGAGTCTTCTCTTGCGGAAGAGAGTCTTCTCTTGCGGAAGAGAGTATTCTTCGCTGGCGGACGAGAGTCTTCTCTCGCGGAAGAGAGCCTTCTTCGCTGGCGGAAGAGAGTCTTCTCTTGCGGAAGAGAGTCTTCTCTTGCGGAAGAGAGTCTTCTCTTGCGGAAGAGAGTCTTCTCTTGCGGAAGAGAGTCTTCTCGTGCGGAAGAGAGTCTTCTCTTGCGGAAGAGAGTCTTCTTTTGCGGAAGAGAGTCTTCTCTGGCGGAAGAGAGTCTTCTCTCGCGGAAGAGAGTCTTCTCTTGCGGAAGAGAGTCTTCTCTTGCGGAAGAGAGTGTCTCTTGCGGAAGAGAGTCTTCTCTTGCGGTAGAGAGTCTCCTCTTGCGGAAGAGAGTCTTCTCTTGCGGAAGAGAGTCTTCTCTTGCGGAAGAGAGTCTTCTCAGTCGGAAGAGAGTCTTCTCTAGCGGAAGTGACTCTTCTCTCTCGGAAGAGAGTCTTCTCTTGCGGAAGAGAGTCTTCTCTTGCGGAAGAGAGCCTTCTCTTGCGGTAGAGAGTCTCCTCTTGCGGAAGAGAGTCTTCTCTTGCGGAAGAGAGTCTTCTCTTGCGGAAGAGAGTATTCTTCGCTGGCGGACGAGAGTCTTCTCTCGCGGAAGAGAGCCTTCTTCGCTGGCGGAAGAGAGTCTTCTCTTGCGGAAGAGAGTCTTCTCTTGCGGAAGAGAGTCTTCTCTTGCGGAAGAGAGTCTTCTCTTCGGAAGAGAGTCTTCTCTGCGGAAGAGAGTCTTCTCTTGCGGAAGAGAGTCTTCTTTTGCGGAAGAGAGTCTCCTCTTGCGGAAGAGAGTCTTCTCTTGCGGAAGAGAGTCTTCTCTTGCGGAAGAGAGTCTTCTCTCGCGGAAGAGAGTCTTCTCTGGCGGAAGAGAGTCTTCTCTCGCGGAAGATAGCCTTCCCTTGCGGAAGAGAGTCTCTCTCTTGCGGATGAGAGTCTTCTCTTGTGGAAGAGAGCTTTCTCTTGAGGAAGAGAGTCTTCTCTTGCGGAAGAGAGTCTTCTCATGTCTGAGAAGAGAGTCTTCTCTTGTCGGAAGAGAGTCTTCTCTGCTGCGGAAGAGAGTCTTCTCTTGCGGAAGAGAGTCTTCTCTTGCGGAAGAGAGTCTTCTCTTGCGGAAGAGAGTCTTCTCTTGCGGAAGAGAGTCTTCTCTTGTCGGAAGAGAGTCTTCTCTTGCGGAAGAGAGTCTTCTCTTGCGGAAGAGAGTCTTCTCTGTGCGGAAGAGAGTCTTCTCTTGCGGAAGAGAGTCTTCTCTTGCGGAAGAGAGTCTCCTCTGTGCGGAAGAGAGTCTTCTCTTGCGGAAGAGAGTCTTCTCTTGCGGAAGAGAGTCTTCTCTTGCGGTAGAGAGGCTTCTCTTGCGGAAGAGAGTCTTCTCTTGCGGAAGAGAGTCTTCTCTGCGGAAGAGAGTCTTCTCTCGCGGAAGAGAGTCTTCTCTTGCGGAAGAGAGTCTTCTCTTGCGGAAGAGAGTCTTCTCTTGCCGAAGAGAGTCTTCTCTTGCCTAAGAGAGTCTTCTCTTGCGGAAGAGAGTCTTCTCTTGCGGAAGAGAGTCTTCTCTTGCGGAAGAGAGTCTTCTCTGGCGGAAGAGAGTCTTCTCTTGCGGAAGAGAGTCTTCTCTTGCGGAAGAGAGTCTTCTCTTGCGGAAGAGAGTCTTCTCTTGCGGAAGAGAGTCTTCTCTTGCGGAAGAGAGTCTTCTCTTGCGGAAGAGAGTCTTCTCTTGCGGAAGAGAGTCTTCTCTTGCGGAAGAGAGTCTTCTCTTGCGGTAGAGAGTCTCCTCTTGCGGAAGAGAGTCTTCTCTTGCGGAAGAGAGTCTTCTCTTGCGGAAGAGAGTATTCTTCGCTGGCGGACGAGAGTCTTCTCTCGCGGAAGAAAGCCTTCTTCGCTGGCGGAAGAGAGTCTTCTCTGGCGGAAGAGAGTCTTCTCTCGCGGAAGAGAGTCTTCTCTCGCGGAAGAGAGTCTTCTCTTGCGGAAAAGAGTCTCTTGCGGAAGAGAGTCTTCTCTTGCGGAAGAGAGTCTTCTCTTGCGGAAGAGAGCCTTCTATTGCGGAAGAGAGTCTTCTCTTGCGGAAGAGAGTCTTCTCTCGCGGAAGAGAGTCTTCTCTTGCGGAAGAGAGTCTTCTCTTGCCGAAGAGAGTCTTCTCTCGCGGAAGAGAGTCTTCTCTCGCGGAAGAGAGTCTTCTCTGGCGGAAGAGTCTTCTCTGGCGGAAGAAGTCTTCTCTTGCGGAAGAGAGTCTTCTCTTGCGGAAGAGAGTCTTCTCTTGCGGAAGAGAGTCTTCTCTTGCGGAAGAGAGTCTTCTCTTGCGGAAGAGAGTCTTCTCTTGCGGAAGAGAGTCTTCTCTTGCGGAAGAGAGTCTTCTCTTGCGGAAGAGAGTCTTCTCTTGCGGAAGAGAGTCTTCTCTTGCGGAAGAGAGTCTTCTCTTGCGGAAGAGAGTCTTCTCGTGCGGAAGAGAGTCTTCTCGTGCGGACGAGAGTCTTCTCTCGCGGAAGAGAGTCTTCTTCGCTGGCGGAAGAGAGTCTTCTCTGGCGGAAGAGAGTCTTCTCTTGCGGAAGAGAGTCTTCTCTTGCGAAAAAGAGTCTTCTCTGCGGAAGAGAGTCTTCTCTTGCGGAAGAGAGTCTTCTTTTGCGGAAGAGAGTCTTCTCTTCCCTAAGAGAGTCTTCTCTCGCGGAAGAGAGTCTTCTCTCGCGGAAGAGAGTCTCTTCGCTGGCGGAATAGAGTCTTCTCTGGCGGAAGAGAGTCTTCTCTCGCGGAAGAGAGTCTGCACTGTCGGTAGAGAGTCTTCTCTGGCGGAAGAGACTCTTCTCTCGCGGAAAAGAGTCTTCTCAGGCGGAAGAGAGTCTTCTCTGGCGGGAGACAGCCTTCTCTTTCGGAAGAGTGTCTTTACTGTCGGAAGACAGTTTTATCTTTCGGAAGAGTGTCTTTCTGTCGGAAGACAGTCTTATCTTTCGGAAGAGTGTCTTCTCTGTCGAAAGAGTGTCTTCTCTGTCGAAAGAGTGTCTCTGTCGGAAGAGAGTCTTCTCTCGAAGAAGGGAGTCTTCTCTTGTGGAAAAGAGATTTTTCTCTGTCGGAAGAGAGTCTTCTCTTTCGGAAGAGTGTCTTCACTGGCGGAAGAGAGTCTTCTCTCGCGGAAGAGAAACTTCTCTTGCGGAAACGAGATTCTTATCTCTCTGAAGAGAGCCTTCTCTTTCAGAAGAGAGTCTTCTCTGTAGGAAGAGAGTCTTCTCTAGCGGAAGTGACTCTTCTCTCTAGAAGAGTCTTCTCTTGAGGAAGAGAGTCTTCTCTTGCGGAAGAGAGTCTTCTCTTTCGGAAGAGTGTCTTTACTGTCGGAAGACAGTTTTATCTTTCGGAAGAGTGTCTTTCTGTCGGAAAACAGTTTTATCTTTCGGAAGAGTGTCTACTCTGTCGAAAGAGTGTCTTCTCTGTCGGAAGAGTGTCTACTCTGTCGAAAGAGTGTCTTCTCTGTCGGAAGAGCGTCTTCTCTTGAAGAAGAGAGTCTTCTCTTGCAGAAGAGAGATTTTTCCCTGGCGGAAGAGAGTCTTCTTTTTCGGAAGAGAGTCTGCACTGGCGGAAGAGAGTCTTCTCTCGCGGAAGAGAAACTTCTCTTGCGTAAACGAGATTCTTATCTCTCGGAAGAGAGTCTTCTCTGTAGGAAGAGAGTCTTCTCTAGCGGAAGTGGCTCTTCTCTCTAGGAAGAGAGTCTTCTCTTGCGGAAGAGAGTCTTCTCTTGCGGAAGAGATCTTCTCTTGCGGAAGAGAGTCTTCTCTTGCGGAAGAGAGTCTTCTCTCGCGGAAGAGCGTCTTCTCTGGCGGAAGAGAGTCTTCTCTCGCGGAAGATAGCCTTCCCTTGCGGAAGAGAGTCTCTTCTTGCGGATGAGAGTCTTCTCTTTTGGAAGAGAGCTTTCTCTTGCGGAAGAGAGTCTTCTCTTGCGGAAGAGAGTCTTCTCTTGCGGAAGAGAGTCTTCTCTGTCTAAAGAGAGTCTTCACTGTCGGTAGAGAGTCTTCTCTCTAGGAAGAGAGTCTTCTCTTGCGGAAGAGAGTCTTCTCTTGCGGAAGAGAGTCTTCTCTTGCGGAAGAGAGTCTTCTCTTGCGGAAGAGAGTCTTCTCTTGCGGAAGAGAGTCTTCTATTGCGGAAGAGAGTCTTCTATTGCGGAGAGAGTCTTCTCTGTCGGAAGTGAATCTTCTCTTTCGGAAGAAAGTCTTCTCTGTCGGAAGAGAGTCTTCTCTCTCGGAAGAGAGTCTTCTCTGGCGGAAGAGAGTCTTCTCTTGCGGAAGAGAGTCTTCTCTTGCGGAAGAGAGTCTTCTCTTGCGGAAGAGAGTCTTCTCTTGCGGAAGAGAGTCTTCTCTTGCGGAAGAGAGTCTTCTCTTGCGGAAGAGAGTCTTCTCTTGCGGAAGAGAGTCTTCTCTTGCCGAAGAGAGTCTTATCTTGCGGAAGAGAGTCTTCTCTTGCGGAAGAGAGTCTTCTCTTGCGGAAGAGAGTCTTCTCTTGCGGAAGAGAGGCTTCTCTTGCGGAAGAGAGTCTTCTCTTGCGGAAGAGGGTCTTCTCTTGCGGAAGAGAGTCTTCTCTTGCGGAAGAGAGTCTTCTCTGTCCAAAGAGAGTCTTCACTGTCGGTAGAGAGTCTTCCCTGGCGGAAGAGTGTCTTCTCTCGCGGAAGACAGTCTTCTCTGGTGGAAGAAAGTCTACCCTCGCGAAAGATAGCCTTCCCTTGCGGAAGAGAGTCTTCTCTTGCGGATGAGAGTCTTCTCTTGTGGAAGAGAGCTTTCTCTTGCGGAAGAGAGTCTTCTCTTGCGGAAGAGAGTCTTCTCTGTCCAAAGAGAGTCTTCACTGTCGGTAGAGAGTCTTCCCTGGCGGAAGAGTGTCTTCTCTCGCGGAAGACAGTCTTCTCCGGTGGAAGAAAGTCTTCCCTCGCGAAAGAGAGCCTTCCCTTGCGGAAGAGAATCTTCTCTTGCGGATGAGAGTCTTATCTTGCGGAAGAGAGTCTTCTCTTGCGGAAGAGAGTCTTCTCTTGCGGAAGAGAGTCTTCTCTTGCGGAAGAGAGGCTTCTCTTGCGGAAGAGAGTCTTCTCTTGCGGAAGAGTGTCTTCTCTTGCGGAAGAGAGTCTTCTCTTGCGGAAGAGAGTCTTCTCTGTCCAAAGAGAGTCTTCACTGTCGGTAGAGAGTCTTCCCTGGCGGAAGAGTGTCTTTTCTCGCGGAAGACAGTCTTCTCTGGTGGAAGAAAGTCTTCCCTCGCGAAAGATAGCCTTCCCTTGCGGAAGAGAGTCTTCTCTTGCGGATGAGAGTCTTCTCTTGTGGAAGAGAGCTTTCTCTTTCTGAAGAGAGGCTTCCCTTGCAGAAGAGAGTCTTCTCTTGCAGAAGAGAGTCTTCTCTTGCAGAAGAGAGTCTTCTCTTGCAGAAGAGAGTCTTCTCCTGCAGAAGAGAGTCTTCTCTTGCAGAAGAGAGTCTTCACTTGCAGAAGAGAGTCTTCTCTTGCTGAAGAGAGTCTGCTCTTGCAGAAGAGAGTCTTCTCTTGCAGAAGAGAGTCTTCTCTTGCAGAAGAGAGTCTTCACTTGCAGAAGAGAGTCTTCTCTTGCAGAAGAGAGTCTTCTCTTGCAGAAGAGAGTCTTCTCTGGCGGAAGAGAGTCTTCTCTTGCGGAAGAGAGTCTGCTCTGTCCAAAGAGAGTCTTCACTGTCGGTAGAGAGTCTTCCCTGGCGGAAGAGTGTCTTCTCTCGCGGAAGACAGTCTTCTCCGGTGGAAGAAAGTCTTCCCTCGCGAAAGATAGCCTTCCCTTGCGGAAGAGAGTCTTCTCTTGCGGATGAGAGTCTTATCTTGCGGAAGAGAGTCTTCTCTTGCGGAAGAGAGTCTTCTCTTGCGGAAGTGACTCTTCTCTCTAGGAAGAGAGTCTTCTCTTGCGGAAAAGAGTCTTCTCTTGCGGAAGAGAGTCTTCTCTTGCGGAAGAGAGTCTTCTCTTGCGGAAGAGAGTCTTCTCTCGCGGAAGAGCGTCTTCTCTGGCGGAAGAGAGTCTTCTCTCGCGGAAGATAGCCTTCCCTTGCGGAAGAGAGTCTCTTCTTGCGGATGAGAGTCTTCTCTTGTGGAAGAGAGCTTTCTCTTGCGGAAGAGAGTCTACTCTTGCGGAAGAGAGTCTTCTCTGTCTAAACAGAGTCTTCACTGTCGGTAGAGAGTCTTCTCTCTAGGAAGAGAGTCTTCTCTTGCGGAAGAGAGTCTTCTCTTGCGGAAGAGAGTCTTCTCTTGCGGAAGAGAGTCTTCTCTTGCGGAAGAGAGTCTTCTCTTGCTTAAGAGAGTCTTCTATTGCGGAAGAGAGTCTTCTATTGCGGAGAGAGTCTTCTCTGTCGGAAGTGAATCTTCTCTTTCGGAAGAAAGTCTTCTCTGTCGGAAGAGAGTCTTCTCTCTCGGTAGAGAGTCTTCTCTTGCGAAAGAGAGTCTTCTCTTGCGGAAGAGAGTCTTCTCTTGCGGAAGAGAGTCTTCTCTTGCGGAAGAGAGTCTTCTCTTTCCAAAGAGAGTCTTCACTGTCGGTAGAGAGTCTTCCCTGGCGGAAGAGTGCCTTCTCTCGCGGAAGACAGTCTTCTCCGGTGGAAGAAAGTCTTCCCTCGCGAAAGATAGCCTTCCCTTGCGGAAGAGAGTCTTCTCTTGCGGATGAGAGTCTTATCTTGCGGAAGAGAGCTTCTCTTGCGGAAGAGAGTCTTCTCTTGCGGAAGAGAGTCTTCTCTTGCGGAAGAGAGTCTTCTCTTGCGGAAGAGAGTCTTCTCTTGCGGAAGAGAGTCTTCTCTTGCGGAAGAGAGTCTTCTCTGTCCAAAGAGAGTCTCCACTGTCGGTAGAGAGTCTTCCCTGGCGGAAGAGTGTCTTCTCTCGCGGAAGACAGTCTTCTCTGGTGGAAGAAAGTCTTCCCTCGCGAAAGATAGCCTTCCCTTGCGGAAGAGAGTCTTCTCTTGCGGATGAGAGTCTTCTCTTGTGGAAGAGAGCTTTCTCTTTCTGAAGAGAGGCTTCCCTTGCAGAAGAGAGTCTTCTCTTGCAGAAGAGAGTCTTCTCTTGCAGAAGAGAGTCTTCTCTTGCAGAAGAGAGTCTTCTCTTGCAGAAGAGAGTCTTCACTTGCAGAAGAGAGTCTTCTCTTGCGGATGAGAGTCTTATCTTGCGGAAGAGAGTCTTCTCTTGCGGAAGAGAGTCTTCTCTTGCGGAAGAGAGTCTTCTCTTGCGGAAGAGAGTCTTCTCTTGCGGAAGAGAGGCTTCTCTTGCGGAAGAGAGTCTTCTCTTGCGGAAGAGTGTCTTCTCTTGCGGAAGAGAGTCTTCTCTTGCGGAAGAGAGTCTTCTCTGTCCAAAGAGAGTCTTCACTGTCGGTAGAGAGTCTTCCCTGGCGGAAGAGTGTCTTCTCTCGCGGAAGACAGTCTTCTCTGGTGGAAGAAAGTCTTCCCTCGCGAAAGATAGCCTTCCTTTGCGGAAGAGAGTCTTCTCTTGCGGATGAGAGTCTTCTCTTGTGGAAGAGAGCTTTCTCTTTCGGAAGAGAGTCTTCCCTTGCAGAAGAGAGTCTTCCCTTGCGGAAGAGAGTCTTCTCTTGCGGAAGAGAGTCTACTCTTTCGGAAGAGTGTCTTTACTGTCGGAAGACAGTTTTATCTTTCGGAAGAGTGTCTTTCGGTCGGAAAACGGTTTTATCTTTCGGAAGAGTGTCTTTCTGTCGGAAAACAGTTTTATCTTTCGGAAGAGTGTCTTTCTGTCGGAAGACAGTCTTATCTTTCGGAAGAGTGTCTTCTCTGTCGAAAGAGTGTCTTCTCTATCGAAAGAGTGTCTTCTCTGTCGGAAGAGAGTCTTCTCTCGAAGAAGGGAGTCTTCTCTTGCGGAAAAGAGATTTTTCTCTGTCGGAAGAGAGTCTTCTCTTTCGGAAGAGTGTCTTCACTGGCGGAAGAGAGTCTTCTCTCGCGGAAGAGAAACTTCTCTTGCGGAAACGAGATTCTTATCTCTCTGAAGAGAGCCTTCTCTTTCAGAAGAGAGTCTTCTCTAGTCAGGAAGAGAGTCTTCTCTAGCGGAAGAGAGTCTTCTCTTGCGGAAGAGAGTCTTCTCTGCGGAAGAGAGTCTTCTCTTGCGGAAGAGAGTCTTCTCTTGCGGAAGAGAGTCTTCTCTTGCGGAAGAGAGTCTTCTCTTGCGGAAGAGAGTCTTCTCTTGCGGAAGAGAGTCTTCTCTTGCGGAAGAGAGTCTTCTCTTGCGGAAGAGAGTCTTCTCTTGCGGAAGAGAGTCTTCTCTTGCGGTAGAGAGTCTCCTCTTGCGGAAGAGAGTCTTCTCTTGCGGAAGAGAGTCTTCTCTTGCGGAAGAGAGTATTCTTCGCTGGCGGACGAGAGTCTTCTCTCGCGGAAGAGAGTCTTCTTCGCTGGCGGAAGAGAGTCTTCTCTGGCGGAAGAGAGTCTTCTCTCGCGGAAGAGAGTCTTCTCTTGCGGAAGAGAGTCTTCTCTTGCGGAAGAGAGTCTTCTCTTGCGGAAGAGAGTCTTCTCTTGCGGAAGAGAGTGTCTCTTGCGGAAGAGAGTCTTCTCTTGCGGAAGAGAGTCTTCTCTTGCGGAAGAGAGTCTTCTCTTGCGGAAGAGAGTCTTCTCTTGCGGAAGAGAGTCTTCTCTTGTCGGAAGAGAGTCTTCTCTTGCGGTAGAGAGTCTCCTCTTGCGGAAGAGAGTCTTCTCTTGCGGAAGAAGAGAGTCTTCTCTTGCGGAAGAGAGTCTTCTCTTGCGGAAGAGAGTCTTCTTTTGCGGAAGAGAGTCTTCTCTTGCCTAAGAGAGTCTTCTCTCGCGGAAGAGAGTCTTCTCTCGCGGAAGAGAGTCTTCTTCGCTGGCGGAACGAGAGTCTTCTCTGGCGGAAGAGAGTCTTCTCTTGCGGAAGAGAGTCTTCTCTTGCGGAAGAGAGTCTTCTCTTGCGGAAGAGAGTCTTCTCTTGCGGAAGAGAGTCTTCTTTTGCGGAAGAGAGTCTTCTCTTGCGGAAGAGAGTCTTCTCTTGCGGAAGAGAGTCTTCTCTTGCGGAAGAGAGTCTTCTCTTGCGGTAGAGAGTCTTCTCTTGCGGAAGAGAGTCTTCTCTTGCGGAAGAGAGTATTCTTCGCTGGCGGACGAGAGTCTTCTCTCGCGGAAGAGAGTCTTCCTCGCTGGCGGAAGAGAGTCTTCTCTGGCGGAAGAGAGTCTTCTCTCGCGGAAGAGAGTCTTCTCTTGCGGAAGAGAGTCTTCTCTTGCGGAAGAGAGTGTTCTCTTGCGGAAGAGAGTCTTCTCTTGCGGTAGAGAGTCTTCTCTTGCCTGAGTCTTCTCTCGCGGAAGAGAGTCTTTCTCTTCGCAGCTCTTCCTGCGGAAGAGAGTCTTCTCTTGCGGAAGAGAGTCTCTCTTGCGGAAGAGAGTCTCCTCTTGCGGAAGAGAGTCTTCTCTTGCGGAAGAGAGTCTTCTCTTGCGGAAGAGAGTATTCTTCGCTGGCGGACGAGAGTCTTCTTCGCGGAAGAGAGTCTTCCTCGCTGGCGGAAGAGAGTCTTCTCTGGCGGAAGAGAGTCTTCTCTCGCGGAAGAGAGTCTTCTCTCGCGGAAGAGAGTCTTCTCTTGCGGAAAAGAGTCATCTCTTGCGGAAGAGAGTCTTCTCTTGCGGAAGAGAGATCTTCTCTTGCGGAAGAGAGTCTTCTCTTGCGAAAGAGAGTCTTCTCTTGCGGAAGAGAGTCTTCTCTTGCGGAAGAGAGTCTCCTTTTGCGGAAGAGAGTCTTCTCTTGCCTAAGAGAGTCTTCTCTCGCGGAAGAGAGTCTTCTCTCGCGGAAGAGAGTCTTCTTCGCTGGCGGAATAGAGTCTTCTCTGGCGGAAGAGAGTCTTCTCTCGCGGAAGAGAGTCTTCACTGTCGGTAGAGAGTCTTCTCTGGCGGAAGAGTGTCTTCTCTGGCGGAAGAGTGTCTTCTCTCGCGGAAGAGAGTCTTCTCTTGCGGCAGAGAGCCTTCTCTAGTGGAAGTGAATCTTCTCTCTAGGAAGAGAGTCTTCTCTTGCGTAAGAGACTCTTCTCTTGCGGAAAAGAGTCTTCTCAGGCGGAAGAGAGTCTTCTCTGGCGGGAGACAGCCTTCTCTTTCGGAAGAGTGTCTGTACTGTCGGAAGACAGTTTTATCTTTCGGAAGAGTGTCTTTCTGTCGGAAGACAGTCTTATCTTTCGGAAGAGTGTCTTCTCTGTCGAAAGAGTGTCTTCTCTGTCGAAAGAGTGTCTTCTCTGTCGGAAGAGAGTCTTCTCTCGAAGAAGGGAGACTTCTCTTGCGGAAAAGAGATTTTTCCCTGTCGGAAGAGAGTCTTCTCTTTCGGAAGAGTGTCTTCACTGGCGGAAGAGAGTCTTCTCTCGCGGAAGAGAAACTTCTCTTGCGGAAACGAGATTCTTATCTCTCTGAAGAGAGCCTTCTCTTTCAGAAGAGAGTCTTCTCTGTAGGAAGAGAGCCTTCTCTTGCGGAAGAGAGTCTTCTCTGTAGGAAGAGAGTCTTCTCTAGCGGAAGTGACTCTTCTCTCTGCGGAAGAGAGTCTTCTCTTGCGGAAGAGAGTCTTCTACTTGTCGGAAGAGAGTCTTCTCTTTCGGAAGAGTGTCTTTCTGTCGGAAAACAGTTTTATCTTTCGGAAGAGTGTCTACTCTGTCGAAAGAGTGTCTTCTCTGTCGGAAGAGTGTCTACTCTGTCGAAAGAGTGTCTTCTCTGTCGGAAGAGCGTCTTCTCTTGAAGAAGAGAGTCTTCTCTTGCAGAAGAGAGATTTTTCCCTGGCGGAAGAGAGTCTTCTTTTTCGGAAGAGAGTCTGCACTGGCGGAAGAGAGTCTTCTCTCGCGGAAGAGAAACTTCTCTTGCGTAAACGAGATTCTTATCTCTCGGAAGAGAGTCTTCTCTGTAGGAAGAGAGTCTTCTCTAGCGGAAGTGACTCTTCTCTCTAGGAAGAGAGTCTTCTCTTGCGGAAGAGAGTCTTCTCTTGCGGAAGAGAGTCTTCCCTTGCGGAAGAGAGTCTTCTCTTGCGGAAGAGAGTCTTCTCTCGCGGAAGAGCGTCTTCTCTGGCGGAAGAGAGTCTTCTCTCGCGGAAGATAGCCTTCCCTTGCGGAAGAGAGTCTCTTCTTGCGGATGAGAGTCTTCTCTTGTGGAAGAGAGCTTTCTCTTGCGGAAGAGAGTCTTCTCTTGCGGAAGAGAGTCTTCTCTGTCTAAACAGAGTCTTCACTGTCGGTAGAGAGTCTTCTCTCTAGGAAGAGAGTCTTCTCTTGCGGAAGAGAGTCTTCTCTTGCGGAAAGAGTCTTCTCTTGCGGAAGAGAGTCTTCTCTTGCGGAAGAGAGTCTTCTCTTGCGGAAGAGAGTCTTCTCTTGCGGAAGAGAGTCTTCTATTGCGGAAGAGAGTCTTCTCTTGCGGAAGAGAGTCCTCTTTTGCGGAAGAGAGTCTTCTATTGCGGAGAGAGTCTTCTCTTTCTGAAGAGAGGATTCCCTTGCAGAAGAGAGTCTCCTCTTGCAGAAGAGAGTCTTCTCTTGCAGAAGAGAGTCTTCTCTTGCAGAAGAGAGTCTTCACTTGCAGAAGAGAGTCTTCTCTTGCAGAAGAGAGTCTTCTCTTGCAGAAGAGAGTCTTCTCTTGCAGAAGAGAGTCTTCTCTTGCAGAAGATAGTCTTATCTTCTAGAAGAGATTCTTCTCTGTCCAAAGAAGAGAAACTTCTCTTCCGGAAACGAGATTCTTATCTCTCGGAAGAGAGTCTTCTCTGTAGGAAGAGAGTCTTCTCTAGCGGAAGTGACTCTTCTCTCTAGGAAGGGGGTCTTCTCTCTAGGAAGAGAGTCTTCTCTTGCGGAAGAGAGTCTTCTCCTGCGGAAGAGAGTCTTCTCTTGCGGAAGAGAGTCTTCTCTTGCGGAAGAGAGTCTTCTATTGCGGAAGAGAGTCTTCTATTGCGGAGAGAGTCTTCTCTTTGTGAAGAGAGGCTTCTCTCGCGGAAGAGAGTCTTCTCTAGCGGAAGAGACTCTGCTCTCGTGGAAGAGAAACTTCTCTTGAGGAAGCGAGATTCTTATCTCTCGGAAGATAGTCTTCTCTTTCGGAAGAGAGTCTTCTCTGTCGGAAGTGAATCTTCTCTTTCGGAAGAAAGTCTTCTCTGTCGGAAGAGAGTAATCTCTTCGGTAGAGAGTCTTCTCTGGCGGAAGAGAGTCTTCTCTTGCGGAAGAGAGTCTTCTCTTGCGGAAGAGAGTCTTCTCTTGCGGAAGAGAGATTTCTCTTGCGGAAGAAGTCTTCTCTTGCGGAAGAGAGTCTTCTCTTGCGGAAGAGAGTCTTCTCTTGCGGAAGAGAGTCTCTCTTGCGGAAGAGAGTCTTCTCTTGCGGAAGAGAGTCTTCTCTGCGGAAGAGAGTCTTCTCTTACGGAAGAGAGTCTTCTCTGTCCAAAGAGAGTCTTCACTGTCGGTAGAGAGTCTTCCCTGGCGGAAGAGTGTCTTCTCTCGCGGAAGACAGTCTTCTTTGGTGGAAGAAAGTCTTCCCTCGCGAAAGATAGCCTTCCCTTGCGGAAGAGAGTCTTCTCTTGCGGATGAGAGTCTTCTCTTGTGGAAGAGAGCTTTCTCTTGCGGAAGAGAGTCTTCTCTTGCGGAAGAGAGTCTTCTCTGTCCAAAGAGAGTCTTCACTGTCGGTAGAGAGTCTTCCCTGGCGGAAGAGTGTCTTCTCTCGCGGAAGACAGTCTTCTCTGGTGGAAGAAAGTCTTCCCTCGCGAAGGATAGCCTTCCCTTGCGGAAGAGAGTCTTCTCTTGCGGATGAGAGTCTTATCTTGCGGAAGAGAGTTTCTCTTGCGGAAGAGAGTCTTCTCTTGCGGAAGAGAGTCTTCTCTTGCGGAAAAGAGGCTTCTCTTGCGGAAGAGAGTCTTCTCTTGCGGAAGAGTGTCTTCTCTTGCGGAAGAGAGTCTTCTCTTGCGGAAGAGAGACTTCTCTGTCCAAAGAGAGTCTTCACTGTCGGTAGAGAGTCTTCCCTGGCGGAAGAGTTTCTTTTCTCGCGGAAGACAGTCTTCTCTGGTGGAAGAAAGTCTTCCCTCGCGAAAGATAGCCTTCCCTTGCGGAAGAGAGTCTTCTCTTGCGGATGAGAGTCTTCTCTTGTGGAAGAGAGCTTTCTCTTTCTGAAGAGAGGCTTCCCTTGCAGAAGAGAGTCTTCTCTTGCAGAAGAGAGTCTTCTCTTGCAGAAGAGAGTCTTCTCTTGCAGAAGAGAGTCTTCTCGTTGCCAGAAGAGAGTCTTCACTTGCAGAAGAGTCTTCTCTTGCAGAAGAGAGTCTTCTCTTGCAGAAGAGAGTCTTCTCTTGCAGAAGAGAGTCTTCTCTTGCAGAAGAGAGTCTTCTCTTGCAGAAGAGAGTCTTCTCTTGCAGAAGATAGTCTTATCTTCGCAGAAGAGATTCTTCTCTTGCGGAAACGAGATTCTTATCTCTCGGAAGAGAGTCTTCTCTTGCAGGAAGAGAGTCTTCTCTAGCGGAAGTGACTCTTCTCTTAGGAAGGAGAGTCTTCTCTGGAAGAAAGTCTTCTCTTGCGGAAGAGAGTCTTCTCTTGCGGAAGAGAGTCTTCTCTTGCGGAAGAGAGTCTTCTCTTGCAGAAGAGAGTCTTCTCTTGCAGAAGAGAGTCTTCTCTGCAGAAGAGAGTCTTCTCTGCAGAAGAGTGTCTTCTCTGCGAAGATATCTTCTCTGCAGAAGAGAGTCTTCTCTTGTCGGAAGAGAGTCTTCTCTGTCGAAAGAGAGTCTTCACTGTCGGTAGAGAGTCTTCTCTGTCGGAAGAGAGTATTCTCTTGCGGCAGAGAGCATCTCTAGCGGAAGTGACTCTTCTCGTCTAGGAAGAGAGTCTTCTCTTGCGGAAGAGAGTCTTCTCTTGCGGAAGAGAGTCTTCTCTTGCGGAAGAGAGTCTTCTCTTTCGGAAGAGTGTCTTTACTGTCGGATGACAGTTTTATCTTTCGGAAGAGTGTCTTTCCTGTCGGAAGACAGTTTTATCTTTCGGAAGAGTGTCTACTCTGTCGAAAGAGTGTCGTCTCTGGCGGAAGAGAGTCTTCCCTTGCGGAAGAGAGTCTTCTCTGGCGGAAGAGAGTCTTCTCTGTGCGGAAGAGAGTCTTCTCTTGCGGAAGAGAGTCTTCTCTGTGCGGAAGAGAGTCTTCTCTGTCGGAAGAGAGTCTTCTCTTGCAGAAGAGAGTCTTCTCTCGCGGAAGAGAAACTTCTCTTGCGGAAACGAGATTCTTATCTCTCGGAAGAGAGTCTTCTCCTTGCGGAAGAGAGTCTTCTCTGTAGGAAGAGAGTCTTCTCTAGCGGCAGTGACACTTCTCTCTAGGAAGAGAGTCTTCTCTTGCGGAAGAGAGTCTTCTCTTGCGGAAGAGAGTCTTCTCTTGCGGAAGAGAGTCTTCTCTTGTCGGAAGAGAGTCTTCTGCTGTCGGAAGACAGTTTTATCTCTCGGAAGAGTGTCTTCTCTGTCGAAAGAGAGTCTTCTCTTGCGGAAGAGAGTCTTCTCTGTCGAAAGAGAGTCTTCTCTGGCGGAAGAGAGTCTTCTCTGGCGGAAGAGTGTCTTCTCTCGCGGAAGAGAGTCTTCTCTGGCGGGAGACAGCCTTCTCTTTCGGAAGAGTGTCTTTACTGTCGGAAGACAGTTTCATGTTTCGGAGGAGTGTCTTTCTGTCGGAAGACAGTTTTCTCTTTCGGAAGAGTGTCTACTCTGTCGAAGAGTGTCGTCTCTGGCGGAAGAGAGTCTTCCCTTGCGGAAGAGAGTCTTCTCTGGCGGAAGAGAGTCTTCTCTTGCGGAAGAGAGTCTTCTCTTGCGGAAGAGAGTCTTCTCTGTCAAAAGAGAGTCTTCACTGTCGGTAGAGAGTCTTCTCTGGCGGAAGAGTGTCTTCTCTGGCGGAAGAGAGTCTTCTCTGGCGGAAGAGAAACTTCTCTTGCGGAAACGAGATTCTTATCTCTCGGAAAAGAGTCTTCTCTTTCGGAAGAGTGTCTTTACTGTCGGAAGACAGTTTCATCTTTCGGAAGAGTGCTCTTAGCTCTGTCGAAGAAGAAGAGTGTCGTCTCTGGCGGAAGAGAGTCTTCCCTTGCGGAAGAGAGTCTTCTCTGGCGGAAGAGAGTCTTCTCTGTCGAAAGAGTGTCTTCTCTGGCGGAAGAGAGTCTTCTCTGGCGGAAGAGTGTCTTCTATCGCGGAAGAGAGTCTTCACTGGCGGAAGAGAGTCTTCTCTCGCGGAAGAGAAACTTCTCTTGCGGAAACGAGATTCTTATCTCTCGGAAGAGAGTCTTCTCTTTCGGAAGAGAGTCTTCTCTGTAGGAAGAGAGTCTTCTCTGTAGGAAGAGAGTCTTCTCTAGCGGCAGTGACTCTTCTCTCTAGGAAGAGAGTCTTCTCTGTGCGGAAGAGAGTCTTCTCTTGCGGAAGAGAGTCTTCTCTTGTCGGAAGAGAGTCTTCTCTTCGAAGAGAGTCTTCTCTGTCGGAAGAGAGTCTTCTCTATCGGAAGACAGTTTTATCTTTCGGAAGAGTGTCTCTCTCGGAAGACAGTTTTATCTCTCGGAAGTAGTGTCTACTCTGTCGAAAGAGTGTCTTCGTCTTGCGGAAGAGAGTCTTCTCTGGCGGAAGAGTGTCTTCTCTTTCGGAAGAGTGTCTTTTCTGTCGGAAGACAGTTTTATGTTTCGGAAGAGTGTTTCTGTCGGAAGACAGTTTCATCTCTCGGAAGAGTGTCTACTCTGTCGAAAGAGTGTCTTCTCTTGCGGAAGAGAGTCTTCTCTCGTCGGAAGAGAGTCTTCTCTGGCGGAAGAGAGTCTTTTCTGGCGGAAGAGTGTCTTCTCTTGCGGAAGAGAGTCTTCTCTGGCGGAAGAGAGTCTTCTCTTTCGGAAGAGAGTCTTCTACTGTCGGAAGAGAGTCTTCTCTTGCGGAAGAGAGTCTTCTCTGTCGGAAGAGAGTCTTATCTTTCGGAAGAGAGTCTTCTCTTGCGGAAGAGAGTCTTCTCTGGCGGAAGAGTGTCTTCTCTTTCGGAAGAGTGTCTTCTACTCTCGGAAGACAGTTTCATGTTTCGGAGGAGTGTCTTTCTGTCGGAAGACAGTTTTATCTTTCGGAAGAGTGTCTTCTCTTGCGGAAGAGAGTCTTCTCTGGCGGAAGAGTGTCTTCTCTCGCGGAAGAGAGTCTTCTCTGGCGGGAGACAGACTTCTCTTTCGGAAGACAGTTTCATGTTTCGGAGGAGTGTCTTTCTGTCGGAAGACAGTTTTATCTTTCGGAAGAGTGTCTACTCTGTCGAAAGAGTGTCTTCTCTTGCGGAAGAGAGTCTTCTCTTGCGGAAGAGAGTTTCTCTTGCGGAAGAGAGTCTTCTCTTGCGGAAGAGAGTCTTCTCTTGCGGAAGAGAGTCTTCTCTTGCGGAAGAGAGTCTTCTCTTGCGGAAGAGAGTCTTCTCTTGCGGAAGAGAGTCTTCTCTTGCGGAAGAGAGTCTTCTCTTGCGGAAGAGAGTCTTCTCTGTCGAAAGAGTGTCTTCACTGTCGGTAAGAGACTCTTCTCTGTCGGAAGAGAGTCTTCTCTGCGAAGAGAGTCTTCTCTGCAAAGAGTTTCTCTGCGGAAGAGAGTCTTCTCTGGCGGAAGAGAGTCTTCTCTTGCGGAAGAGAGTCTTCTCTTGCGGAAGAGAGTCTTCTCTCAAGAGAGTTTCTCCGAAAGAGAGTCTTCACTGTCGGTAGAGAGTCTTTTCGAAGAGTGTCTCTTGCGGAAGAGAGTCTTCTTGCGAAAGAGTGTTCTCTGCGGAAGAGTTCTCTTCGCGAGTAGAGAGTTCCTCTCTCGGAAGAGAGTTTCCTTCGGAAGAGAGTCTGTCGTGTTCTCTGTCGGAAAAGAGTCTTCTCTCGAGAATAAGAGTCTTCTCTGGCGGAAGAGAGTCTTCCCTCACGGAAAAGAGTCTTCTCTGGTATAAGAGAGTCTTCTCTGGTAGAAGAGAGTCTTCTCTTGCGAAAGAGAGTCTTCTCTTGCGAAAGAGAGTCTTCTCTCGCTGAAGAGAGTCTTCTCTTGTGGAAGAGAGTTTTCTCTTGCGGAAGAGAGTCTTCTCTTGCGGCGGAGAGTCTTCTCTTGCGGAAGAGAGTCTTCTCTGGCCAAAGAGAGTCTTTTCTTTAGGAAGAGAATCTTCTCGTTCGGAAGAGAGTCTTCTCTTGCGGAAGAAAGTCTTCTCTGACCAAAGAGAGTCTTCTCTTTGGGAAGAGAATCTTCTCTTTCGGAAGAGAGTCTTCTCTTGCGGAAGAAAGTCTTCTCTGTAGGAAGAGAGTCTTCTCTAGCGGAAATGACTCTTCTCACTACGGAAGAGAGTCTTCTCTGTCTGAAGAGAGTCTTCACTGTCGGTAGAGAGTCTTCTCTGGCGGAAGAGTGTCTTCTCTCGCGGAAGAGAGTCTTCTCTGCGGAAGAGAGTCTTCTCTTGCAGAGGAGAGACTTCTCTTGCAGAGAGAGTCTTCACTGTCGGTAGAGAGTGTTCTCTGTCGGAAGAGAATCTTCTCTTTCGGAAGAGAGTCTTCTCTGTAGGAAGAGAATCTTCTCTCTCGTTAGAGAGTCTTCTCTGGCGGAAGAAAGTCTTCTCTCGCGGAGAGACTCTCTGACTCTCGCGGAAGAGAGTCTTCTCTTGCGGAAGAGAGTCTTCTCTTGCGGAAGAGAGTCTTCTCTGGCGGAAGAGAGTCTTCTCTTGCGGCAGAGAGCCTTCTCTAGCGGAAGTGACTCTTCTCTCTAGGAAGAGAGTCTTCTCTGTGCGGAAGAGAGTCTTCTCTTGCGGAAGAGAGTCTTCTCTTGCGGAAGAGAGTCTTCTCTTGCGGAAGAGAGTCTTCTCTGGCGGAAGAGAGTCTTCTCTGGCGGGAGACAGCCTTCTCTTTCGGAAGAGTGTCTTTACTGTCGGAAGACAGTTTTATCTTTCGGAAGAGTGTCTTTCTGTCGGAAGACAGTTTTATCTTTCGGAAGAGTGTCTACTCTGTCGAAAGAGTGTCTTCTCTGTCGGAAGAGAGTCTTCTCTCGAAGAAGAGAGTCTTCTCTTGCGGAAGAGAGATTTTCTCTGGCGGAAGAGAGTCTTCTCTTTCGGAAGAGAGTCTTCACTGGCGGAAGAGAGTCTTCTCTCGCGGAAGAGAAACTTCTCTTGCGGAAACGAGAGTCTTACTCTCTCGGAAGAGAGTCTTCTCTTTCGGAAGAGAGTCTTCTCTGTCGGAAGAGAGTCTTCCTCAGTCTTGTCGGAAGAGATGTCTTCTCTTGCGGAAGAGAGTCTTCTCTTGCGGAAGAGAGTCTTCTCTGGCGGAAGAGAGTCTTCTCTTGCGGAAGAGAGTCTTCTCTTGCGGAAGAGAGTCTTCTCTGTGCGGAAGAGAGTCTTCTCTTGCGGAAGAGAGTCTTCTCTGGCGGAAGAGAGTCTTCTCTCGCGGAAGAGAGTCTTCTCTGTGCGGAAGAGTGTCTTCTCTGTCGGAAGAGAGTTTTCTCTTTCGGAAGAGTGTCTTCTCTGTGCGGAAGAGAGTCTTCTCTTGCGGAAGAGAGTCTTCTCTGTCGGAAGAGAGTCTTCTCTTGTCGGAAGAGAGTCTTCTCTTGCAGGAAGAGAGTCTTCTCTTGCGGAAGAGAGTCTTCTCTGGCAGGAAGAGAGTCTTCTCTTGCGGAAGAGAGTCTTCTCTTGCGGAAGAGAGTCTTCTCTTGCGGAAGAGAGTCTTCTCTGGCGGAAGAGAGTCTTCTCTTGCGGAAGAGAGTCTTCTCTTGCGGAAGAGTGTCTTCTCTGTGCGGAAGAGAGTCTTCTCTTTCGGAAGAGTGTCTTTCTGTCGGAAGACAGTGTCTTCTCTCTCGGAAGAGTGTCTTCTCTGTCGGAAGAGAGTCTTCTCTCGAAGAAGAGAGTCTTCTCTTGCGGAAGAGAGATTTTTCTCTGGCGGAAGAGAGTCTTCTCTTTCGGAAGAGAGTCTTCACTGGCGGAAGAGAGTCTTCTCTCGCGGAAAAGAAACTTCTCTTGCGGAAACGAGATTCTTATCTCTCGGAAGAGAGTCTTCTCTTTCGGAAGAGAGTCTTCTGCTGTAGGAAGAGAGTCTTCTCTTGCGGAAGTGAGTCTTCTCTCTAGGAAGAGAGTCTTCCCTTGCGGAAGAGAGT